>JAWQFJ010000188.1:265229-280229 GCA_034096865.1 Theodoxus fluviatilis | reverse complement strand
CTCCTTCAGTTCTAATGGCTAGAAAAATTGCCCTCTCGGCACTGCCTGTCATCTTCTGGCAGCTGTATTAAAGGACTCCCTGGGAGAGGGCAGAAGCTGGCCCGCCCACCATTTTGCCTGTCAGTCTTTGATTAGGGATTGATGGCCAGGGGGAAGACAGGAGAGGAAGGGGGTTGGGGGGAGAGGAGAGAGAGAGAGAGAGAGAGAGAGAGAGAGAGAGAGAGAGAGAGAGAGAGAGAGAGAGAGAGTGAGAGAGAGAGAGAGAGAGAGAGAGAGAGAGAGAGAGACTAATCTCATTGATTTCTCGCCGAAATAGTTCTTTTATGTGTGTTGGGTTGAAGGGGGATGGTGGTGGGTGGGTGGGGGTGGGGGGTGGAGGGGTATGTGTGTGCGTGTTAGTATATGTGCATGCATGTGTGTGTGTGTGTGCGTACATGTGAATATGTGTGTGTGCGCACATGTGAATATATGTGTGTGCATACGTACGTGCATGCATGCATGCTTGTGTGCGTGTATGTGTGAATATGTGTTAGCGCATGCATATATGTGTATGTGCAAAGTCATTTGGCATATATACGAGACTTGATAGTTGTAGAGGTGTCTGTATTTGCCAGTGCGCATGTATAATGCGGACATTCCTGCATGTTCATCATCTTGCCTTCCTAAATCACCTCACCTTCCTTGTAACCTGCAACTCCAAATCCTACAAGAAAAATGGGCCACTCCCCAACAGAGGCCACTTAGCAACTGGAACCCCTGGAGGCAGTCACCCATAGCTCCACATATTGGTCGCCCTTGTAATCTTCCCTGGAGACTGAGCCCCTGTCATCCCCCTCCTGCGTCCCCGATTGTCATCCCGGATGTTGGGTCCCTCTGCCTCCTGACTACTGCCTGACTCATTGCGAGCTACTGGAGGATGGACTCGGGAGATAAGCCGGCCCTCGGTCAGTGTCTGCCTGTGAAAAGCCCTCTTCTTAGAGGGATGGACTTGGTCTCTCCCATCCGTCAGGCTTCCTCTCGCACTTTTCATTCCCGGGTACTGTGAGTGATCGGTAGTCACACGCATGCTATGGTAGGATTTCTCATTCTTTAATTGTCTGAGAGATTCCGCTTCAGTGTGGTGGAGGGGACCTTTTCAAGCTTAAAATGGTGTTTGGACCAAGTTCATTCTTGATTGTTTTTCACAGGTGTACTTGTTTTCTTCTCCCTTTTTTCAGTTTATGAGCAACGTGCTCCACAGCTTGTATTCATAGCTGCTTTTGAGTGAGAGTTTATCAATACTTCCTGTGCAAACAGTCATAAAATGACGTCTTTAGAATCAATGTATCACTAGCAGTACTTTCTTTTATCTTTGATTGCGATGAAAAACGCTTGAATGGGACGGGTGCACTCTTGCCAATACACTTTCCCAGAATGCTCTAACATGCATTAGACCAGAAAGTTCCATTTCATCGACCAGAATGATGCAGCCTGCACAAGCGGTGTGCCACAGTTGGGAACAGTTCTGTCCTCCCCAAAGTCTGACTGACAAGCCAAAGAAAGAGGTACTCCACAATACTCCATTTCTCCCCCTCTATTCTTTGCAGACGTCTCGGCTAATTGACCTTTACTCACGCTCGGCTTGCTGGGAAAAGGGTTGAATGGACGGCTGTTTTGGTGTCAAATCTTACAGTCCTTGACCTCGGCTCTAGTTCCTTTCCCACTGGTTTGTACAACTGGAATCCGGTTGGGGACCCTGGGTATGTAAGACGTAATCGAATGCAATCACACCAGTTGCATGGGCTCTGCAGATTATTCACCCTGGCGGACTTGAATACACAATCGTAAAGAGGAAATTGTATCTTAATTTGATATCACTGTTTGCACTTTGTTAATTTTGTTTATCTTTTGGGGGGTCTTGAGATAAGGGATAGTGGGATGACATATGAGGGTGATGGGTTAAAGCCATTGCCTTCCTTTACGCCTGTCAAACAAAGACGTAACTCCTGAAGCCTCCAGTAGCTCTCCTGTTCAGCTATTGATACGAACGAAGCAGGTTTCGAAAGACCTTTAACCACATCATTGAGAAAATTTGTGAGAATTATTCGAAAACATCGGTCACTGGTTATTTTGCCTGCAGCTCAAGTGTTGGGCTGAGCCAGTCAGGGAAACGCTTCGTGGCTGTTTACGCTGATGCGTGTCCAGGTCGACTTCATTAGGAAGAGGCATCGCTTCCTCGCCAGCAGGTGTTTCCACCCGTGAATGGAGCATTAGCTTTTAATGGGAGCTTGGGTTTCAAGACACCCTGTTTAGCAGGGTCATCTCCATGAGAAATGAAAAGCGCTCTCCTACTTCTCTCCTCATTCTCTCCCCCTCCCCCTCCCCCCCCCCCCCCCTCCCCTCTCCCCCCCCCCCCCCCACCCCCCCTCCCGCGATCTCCTAACTCTGCCGAGTTTTCCACTCACCTATCATTCCATTATTCCAACCCACCCTTTCTCGCCGCCTCCTCTTCTTATTCTACCCTACCTTCAAAGCCTATTGTCCAGGCTGACACATCACTCAGCTGGGCGGACAACCCATCTCTGCAGGAAACAGCTGGACAGGAGGGGACAGTGGCTGCACCACGGGTGGCGGCTGTGTGGCCAAGCGCTGGGTAGCGCGTAGGTGAAGGGTCAGATGGTCTTCCGATGTGCTGATGAGTGGTTTAGGAAGGTTGTTGAATAGTTTCCAGTCTCGGGTTTCTGCTCCAAGTCACAGACAGGAAGGAAGGTGCAAAGAATAGAAAGTCGGCCACTGCTGAAGTTGTTTTTGTCATCTCGGATGTTCTCGTTGTGAGTCTCTCGCTTTCTCATTTACATTGCGAAGGCATGCATTCTTGAAAAACAAGCACCTTCGCACAAATCTTCATGCGTGCATTCAGTTCGAAAATCATGCACAGAGATATAAGATGAAGGTATGCTTAAGTAGAGAAATATGCATAAAAACTAGAAACGATGTAGACATTCTTGTTG
Source organism: Theodoxus fluviatilis (assembly GCA_034096865.1). Classification (NCBI taxonomy): domain Eukaryota; kingdom Metazoa; phylum Mollusca; class Gastropoda; order Cycloneritida; family Neritidae; genus Theodoxus; species Theodoxus fluviatilis. The sequence continues at coordinate 277,239 of JAWQFJ010000188.1, read as the reverse complement.
TTGCATTTTAAATGCTAATAGCTGTCAGAGCACTTACATGCACATTTCTAATAATTGCGAAACTGTGCATATACTGCAGCTTTGTAGATGATCCATAAAGGCATGTCAGTGTGTGATAAACAGACCAGCTCCCTTCAACCAAGTTCAATTTGGCAGGTCTTTAGATGAAGCGTCACGCAAGTTGTAAAATAAGCGTTGAAAACGTTTCTTCCTCTTTGGACAACCACCAACCAAGACCAAAGGCAAGATTGGACAAGCTCCACGGGGAAACGTGTCCATAGACGGTGGCCGGAAGCGACTGAAGTGACCATTGTCGAGCGGTTCAGAGCAGAAGAAAGGAAGAAAGGGGAAGACATTTCCAGCACTGCAGGGGTAGACGTGCTGAGGCCCGAACTAAACTGCTGTGGAAGCTTGGAGAAGCAGGGGGTCAGATGAAAGATAGGGATCCTTTCTGATCCCCCTAGGGACCACGGGTGCTGGCACAAAGCTGGGACGGGTTCCCACGACCTGGAGCCCTTAGGGGTCTTCCGTGGCTTTGTCCCCTGTTGACAGGCGAGGTGAGGGCATGCCCGCTGCTGTTGTGACGATGCTGTATGTCTTCCAGTCTGTCGCTTGGCCTCCTCCAGGAATGCGCTGGCAGATGGCCGCTGGCTGGCTATGCCAGGATGGGTGCCTGGACGTCGATGGTGGTGGTGTGTCTTTGTGTGTGCGTGCGTGCGTGTGTGTGTGTGTGTGTGTTTGTGTGCGTGCGTGCGTGTGTGTGTGTTTGCGTGCGTGTGCGTGTTTGAGAGCAGCCTCGCGAACGCCAGGGCATGTACTTGTGAAATAGCTTTATAAGAATGCTGATTAATGTGATGAAAGATTTCTAGATGTAATCGAATTTTTTTTTCTCTCACCCGGATCCTCTTTTAAATGGTGGTGATAAAAGTGAGGGAAGAGGAGAAGCAACAGCAGCGTGATCTTTTAAAAGAAACTTTTAAAGACTACAGTCGTCTCAGGAAAGCTCAGAAGAGCGGGATAGCAAGAACATCTTATAGATCTAATTCGGGCAGAATTCTGTTTGTCGTAAAAGCTTTTTGAAAGTAACATAAAGTGAGCACTTATTTTTGCGAAACGGATAATATTGTCTTTGAATTGTTGGGAAAAAAGAACCCTTCTTGCATGTTGTGCATAGGGTAATCTGATTGAAAAGGTTTTCACGGTTGTTTTACCTCAAGTATGGTTTTAATGAATTTGGAGAGAGGTCATTGCTAAACACTGTGTGAACTGAATATTCGTCGAGCTACTTGGTCAGGTTTACACAGTCGGCTCCGCTGCCGTGGATTCTAGACGAAGAAAGGAGTTCTTAAGTGGCAACAGTCATGTCAAACTGATGAATTGAACCGTGTGACCCAATAACCCCGACTCCACCCGATCTGGCCCCAAGTCCTTTCAGACCCGTCACAGGGCATTGTGAGTAGATCCTAAGGCTGGACTCAATGGATGTATGTGTAGGGTCAAGAGAACGTTGCAAATCTGGTGGGATGTTAAGCTGGGGGAAGGAGAAAATCTCTTCCAGAACAGCAGTCGATCCTGCTGCCCTGGAGTGATGATGGATTGTTGGGTCATGGGAATTTGGAGCCAAGTCAGGAAAATATTGGTCCGCTGGCTGAAATCCACCCCTTTGCTTATACTCATTACTGGATTCACAGCCCTGCTTTCCTCTTGTGTCCGAATGATAGGGACAATGCTTTGTAACATCAAGTATCGGAGGAAGCAAGTGCGAATTTAATGAGAATACAGAGTTAGGCGATAAGTCTGCAAGGTGGGGGACTTTGAATGGCGCACCAGCGCCTTTGTTTGTTAATTGAAAGATGGCTTTGTAAGTGATTGTTGGTTAGCATTTCTCGCAGTGGATGTTCATGCATTCGCGGCAAAATGAAGTCCTTTGCTAATCTTTATCACACTTTTCGAGCTAGGAAGTAAAGATTAACTTTCAATCTGGTAATCTCATCCAAATTAGCACGAGGAGAATATCGAGACATTAAATTCAATAAACCATTCTCATTCGATATTATGCATTTGCCCTCTTCACGTTTTCCCTTGGTTTTCTGTGGGGGGATATTTCTCCACACCCAAAATCATCAAGAAACGCAACTCCTGAATGTCACCTTTGCCCTTCATCAATACTCCGCTACAACAACAGCTCGGCTTCACGATTGCCCTGGGAACCAACCCTCAATATTTGAAATATGGGGAAAGATTCTGGAAGGTTCTCCGCTTGAACTGACTAGGGCAGGAATGCGTTTGCCGAAGGACCTCACATGCTTTTGAGGGGATTGCTCGAGTCTGCAGACTCGTGGCCTCCGATGTTGTCCCGGGATTTTCACACTTGCCAGCCTGCCAGAGAAGCGCGGGACACCACGCTCCTTCTCAAACATGCCAGGGAGTCCTTGGGTCTCTCCGAGCTGAGCAGGACAGTGGGGACAACAGATGGCCCTCTATTGCCATGTCCGAAATCTGACCCCAACACTTCCACTGGGTGTTTTCGCTCTCTCTCGCCATTCCAGTTTTGGGAGAGGGAATCGGTGAGCAGAATAATTTCCATTCGTAGGGCTTTTCGACGTTGGGAGTGATATGCCATTACTTTGATGAGGAGTCCCTGGATATTTCGCTTTGAATGGTGGCGATTTCTTGTTTAGTGAACTGAAAGACTTGCCTATAGATTTAAGTCATTTCTGTCTTCATTCATGCGCACAATAGCTAGATAATGTAGGGAGAAAAAAAACTAGACATTTTTCGGATTGGTGTGAATTCTGTCCTTGACTCGTCTGTGCACTTTGGAACGTAAGGTTTTATTGCTGTCGTACAGAAAACTTTCATTATTTTAAAAATAGAAATAAAAGATGAAGTATTTAAGAAATATATATTTTAGGAATGTAGTAATCCACACCAGTAGCGTCCGTAGTTTTATTTTTCTGTTCTAGCTCCACCTGCGCCCTTTTAGCTCGTGCACTCGCCAACCCCGGCGAGGTTCAGATACCCACGCACTCTCAAACGGATACAACGTTGTACGAACTGAACTCGGATATACGTATCTCAAACAGCCAGTAAATCCGCTCTCTTTTCAATACTCCACGATGAACTCAACTCATTGTTCTGCTTCGTCACCTGCAGACCCCCAGCAACACAACAGCGTGACTGCCCTGGAATTTCCTGTTTGGGGGATGAAATGGGGAAGCGGAAAGCCATTTTCGTGGTGGGAGTCAATTAAAAGAACCAGCCCTATTCTTCTCAAGCTCTTTCATGGGCAAGGGCTCCTATAGAGGGAGAGTGGAGGCAGGGAGGAAAAGATGTAGGATTCAGAAAGACAGGGTGGGGGAGTGGAGGCCCACATAATTGCATGCATCGTTGCCCTCGAAGATGGACACTACTCAGGCTGTCGCCCATTCACAGCTGAACACACACACACACAACCAGCACGTCACAGTTTTTGGGGAGGTGAGAACCACGCTCCGTCCACAGTGGAGGGGATCTTTGTGTCGGACGAGCGCAACAGCAACGAGATGTGAGCTGTGAAAGGTGTCCCTTTACCTAACGATACCCTAAGTGCAACTGGGATCTTCTCGGACAGCGTGTCGTCTCACTCATTCACTCCCTGATGTTCACACAGTCTCGACTTCCGTTCCCATTGAAAGCAACTCCCCTGGGGAAAGGCAGAATGCATCAGCCAGAAATGCAGTTGTTACAATCTAAATCAGCAAGTGCGGGATCTCACTTCTTTGGGGTCTCTTATTTGAAGGCTTAGCAAAGAATACAGTGGGACCTGCGAATAGCGACCCTCTAAATAGCGACTAACCTCGCAATAGCGGTTGGTCAGAGCCGGCACGGATCGATTTCTTAAGAAAATTACCTCTAAATAGCGACTAACCTCGCTATTGCGAATAACGACCCCCCCTTGCCGGTCCCGATCGCTGTTTTTACTTGCGAATAGCGACTCTCTCTTCCCTGGGGCGGCATTTCGCGAAACCGAGTTGGCAGTGGTGAGAGTGTGAAGTGTTTCGCTCACTACACACGCGTGCAGTCTATCCTTTCACCTCGGTGTACATTTTCGGTTTGAACGCCTTCTCATGTGCGCCCGATGAGTTGAATTTCGAAGAAGGCACAAAGCAAAATGGCTACAAAGAGGAAAGCGCTAACGCTGGAACAGCGGATGGAGGTCTTGAAAAAAATAGACAATGGTATGACCCTACAGGATGTGGCCAAACACTTCGATGTTGGATTGACACAAATCAAATCAGTAAAGAGTAAACGAGAAGAGTTGAAACAGCGATGGGAAGATGGAGGCCGAGCGGACCAGAAGCACACGAAACGACGAAAGAAATCTCGAGGTTTTTAACGCCGATATTGAATGCCTTTAAAAATTGTTTTGTTGCCCTTGCTGTTTGTTTTCTCATGTCTTTTATTTTCTATCTACACATGTGCATGTGTGTGTGCTTTGAAATGTGTTTTTGATCATGATTATGGTTGAACCTCCAAATAACACCCTACCTCGATATAGCACCCATTTTGGTTTGGTCCCTAGAGGGGTCGCTATTCACAGGTTCCACTGTAGACGGTATTTCCGTGAGGAATCTAGTTCTAAAATAAAATCTTCGCACTCCTCCATACCTTAGTACAGGGCACGTGCTGAAGCACATATAAGAAGGCGCATTCTTCAAAGCCATCAGGCTTTCCAAAAATGCATTCCCCCTCCACCATGAGAAGATGTAATCGTCAGTTGAAGAATGGAACTGCGTGATCGTTTGAAAAGCCAAAAATGCCGCATGTCTTAATTGACGTTTATGTTCCGTTCTTTCCGCTTTGATGGGGCTCTCGTTATTATGTACGCCATTGTGATAGCATACCGAAGAGTTGCCCACCTGTAAGAGAAGGCTTGTGTCTCTTTTGTGATCAGCGCGTAATGTCCTCGTAAATGAGCTCCGGATTAGCAGGCGCCAAGGATCACAGTTGCAGTAAAACTCCGTGGATGCTGGTTCGACCCACATGAGAACTGGACCATGGGCTCTTAAGCCCGCCATTGAGAGCAGTGCGAGTCTAGGCGCTAAGAAAATGCGGGCGCCGTCGTGTTTCACACTGAAAACCCACTTGCCCAATTTCGAGGGCAGTTATTTTGGGGAAGTAATTACACAACCTCTACGGCTTCTGTTGCTGTTGTAAACATTACATATAAATTACCTTTTCAACAATATTTTCTTATTCTCTTATGCCTGTACAATACATGATGCAGAATAAGAGACACATTTTTTTCCACGTGGTTTTTCCCCCCTATTGCTTTTTATTCTACCAATGAATAGCTGCGCGTTCTTGCACCCGAAGTTTAAACGCCATTTCTCTATGGTCACATGCTGGCATCAGCAGGAAAAGTGTTGACTGTCGTCCTAGTTAAAAGGTCCCTGTGCGAAGATGTGAGAGCTAGGAAGTCCACGCTCACGTGCCTACACAAATGAACACACGAACTTACACACAAGTATCATGCACTTAGAAGCCCGGACACGAACGCATATGAATGCGTGTAGCACACAAGCAATCCCGGCAGTTTACAAAATAGTAGAATATCTTTTGAAGATGATACCCAACATTCCTCCCGTGAAACCCTCAAAACAACGGGTATACATGTAGATTTCTTCCGTCATACTCGACCTTCATCAAAACGAAACATAACTACCGGAAACTTTTCACGTCGCTGTACCAGCTTTTGAGGCCAACAAGGTACCTGACTTCAGGGTTACACGGGGAGATACGGTGCGACATTTCAAGAAGTAGACGCACACAGTCCTGGCGTGACGGGGTAACCTGCAAATAGAGAGGGACGAGAACCGGATACCCGTTTTCATCAGACCTCAGCGTGACGGCGACTTAGGGTCCCCGGGACGAAATTCTAGCCGCACCCCAGCAGTGTTATGGCCACTTCATGGGGTGGGGCAACGGGAGTTAGACAGATGGAGGAGACGGCAGGAAGAAGAAAAGGAAGAGACGTTAGAGGTGGAATACCGAGTGAAACTGGATGAACGGATAGCAAATTGGATGAGGCTGAGACTTTGTAGGCTGGGACATAGAATACGAGGGAGGGAGGCAGACAGACAGACAGACAGACAGACAGACAGACAGACAGACAGACAGACAGACAGACAGACAGACAGACAGACAGACAGACAGAGAGTATGTACAATGAAACTGTCATAGATGTTCATTCAGAGGGGATAATCGTGCATGACTAGATGACAGGACAAGAAGATCGTATTTTATGATGGTGACAGTGACAGATGCCCCTGAGTATAACAATTTCATTTTGACTTTCGAGCATGCAAGTTGTTTAAAATGACATAAACAGAAGCTTTGAAAGAACTACAGTGAAATTTGGAGCCAGCGGGAATCTTTGTTTAGCTTGAGTCACGATGTGATTCACAGATATGAGGCGGGAACACTGAGCATACCAGGACATTCACACAACTTTGCAAGTAAAGAGACCAAACTGGAGTTCAGTTGAGAAGAAAATGTAGCCCACAACAGGGCCAGACGAAGGAAATTCCTGATGAGTGCCACCTGTAGAACTCACGCTAGGTACAGGGGTACACAGAGTAACGTGTTGTCAGGGGATCTACCAGCTGACGGAGAGGAGCGTGGATGTCCTGGCTGCGCAGCAGCGAAGGACGGAGTGTCACTGTAGACGGGCAGACCTGACACTAACGTCTCTTCTCTACGCTGAAGTGCGAAGTAACCGCTCATACGCTTGTAAGGAACTCTTATTGGGACCCTGTCTCTTCAGTCGCGTGGCATTTACCCCGAGCTTGACCTCCAATATGACCTCCAGTGAAACTACAGGTTTATGTACTCCAGCTGTGGCCTGGTAATCCCCTCCTCTTCGGTCTGATTCTGACGCCTGCATGATAATGGCTTCATGATGCACTGGGAGGTGAAGTTGGCCGAGTATAGCATTCCACGCCCGATTAAATGGCACGGTGTCTATTGCAACCAGCCTTTTGTGTCTGTGATCCCGTGGTTGTGGTGGGCAATTAAGGTGTCGTAGGCGTTCAGGCGTTTTGATTCCATAAATACTGCCTTGTAATGCCCTGTTATTAGCAGAATGATCTTGGTCTTCTGTCTGGCTGTGAGTTGGTTTTTGTCATGGCAGACCGGGAGTTTTCCCTCATGAAAATGAATATTGTATGGTGTCACTCATGCTATTTGAGGTGGATTGTACATAGAGCTACTTCACCCGGACAAGCAGAATAAACGTTTCGCTGCTTTAAAAAGTCTGCTATTGAAATGTAAAATAATATTTTATTATTGAATTAATCTGCTATTTCGAAACAGAGTTTCATGACGATTTTTAGCTTATTGGAATTATGACGAATCAGCCATGTCATTACCCTCTTCGTGAGAATGGCATTGCTTGAAATAATTACAACTAAAGCTGGGGAAATTAGATTGTGTCGTCAGGACATGTTGGAATGGGATTTTATGCATGCTGAATACGAGGTCATCACTTTATGGATATCGAGTGGCACAGTCTCGCTAACATGGGCGTTACCTATCTATTTCTGCAACAACGGGTAGCGTTGCTGTCGCTGTGAAAGCATGTGTGACTGCACCACAGAAGTAGCCGCCGAAAAACTGACTGAGAAAACATTGGTATTTGATCATGTATGTGGTTTCGACTTGAAGTACACGATTTGGTCTATAGTATTTCCTACGCAGACCGGAAATCTTGCAGAGTGGAGATGGACCATTCTACTTTATATGTACGTGTGACGGCCTTACCTTGAGATTCCTCAGGTGATTTTGTCTCGACCTCTGCGTTGAACGTATGATACCCGGATCCTCTTCTTAGTGTGGTGTAAGGTTATTTTCTTGCCGTCATTCTCCCGGATGACTCGTTTGTGTGCATGTCACGTGACCACGATTGGCAGATGACGTCCATTATTCTCCCGTTTCCGTTGCATCCGTAGACAGCGAGCGTGCGTCACGGGTGTCTGGTATCTGCTGTGTGCGGAGGACGAGCCTTGGGTCACTTTGAAGTCTTTGTCCTTCTGGATTCATGTGACCTGTAATGCCTGTGTTGCGGCGAAGTTGCAGACGTATTGCACAGTAAGACGGTCTGCCGCTAAACGCGTGCTTTCTGCAGTGAGAGGGAGGAGAGGTGATGGGGATGTAGGCTGAGCTGGCAAAGAATGACGGACAGATGGAAGGACTGACGGCAAGGGTAGAGTGAATGTGAAATATAGAAAATAGTAACCTTGTGCTCAGACAAGCACGCAGGCACACGCACTCGCACTCGCACACACACACACACACACACACACACACGCACGCACGCACGCACGCACGCACGCACGCACGCACGCACGCACGGAGAATTGTGCCAACGCGCATGCACATGGGCATACACATTAAACAATCACGCACACAAAGTTATGAGTATTAAAAGAACGATGACACGGATGGAAAATGGAAAGCGTGGAAAATTGCATTTGTTTTCGTCGTCGTCCATGAGAAAGCTTTCCAATTTGCCTTCCAGGGATTAGCTTGTCTTTGAACATAGTGTTTTTCTGACAGTGAAAATCGATAATCGTTTTGCTCGTGAGAAATTCAGAGAGACAAGCAGCATGTTCTGCTATACTACTTGTGTCCACTGTTTTTTCATCTCATCACGAATTTTGCTAGCTTTCGCCAACTTCAGCATCAGATGTATATGGCTGTATAGGACAGGCATCTCATTTGAATGCTTTCAAATACTTAAAGTTACCCGGCCCTTTTGTTCTGCGGTTTCCTGCACCATGAACTTGCTGTAAACGTCTTCTTGATGTATCAACTGTAATGCAAATAGCCACTTGTCCCTGGCTTGGCAGTCACGATGGCGTGACGCCACCTTAATTGTCCTTTTCATCCTCTCTTCCTGCAGACGCCATTCGAAATTCCAGTCATCCTCCTCCATCTCTTTTAAGACAGCAGGAAGATGCAGTAGGCATATTTACCGTGTTGGAATTTGCTTGCGACGTAATGTATGTCTGCGGAGGTCAAAACATGAGTGATATTGCCATGTAAAGTGACTTTGGGAATGAATCACGTTGTGATGGAGGATGTCCAAGTAGAATGGAAAACAGATGAAGAATGAGACTGAGCTTGTATTTAAATTTGCTCTGAGAAAATGCATGTTTTGCAACAGAGAGAGAGAGAGAGAGAGAGAGAGAGAGAGAGAGAGAGAGAGAGAGTAAAGGGAAGTGAGCAAGTTATTGAAATGCAATAACTCGAAGAAGTGATAAATTTCGTTGGATCATTTTGACTTAAATACCTGAAGACAGGATGCGTTAAGTGTGTTTCTGAGAGATGTGACTTGTGGAGCATCACAGAAGGTGATAAGGATAGAAAAGTCAAGGGGATACCATGTTAGTCCAACTCTGGCACACCTCAAAGATAGCTTCCGTCGCTTCCACCTCAGTTGGAATAAAAAAGATAGATACTGCTTGCCTTCATGACTGGCCAGTGTGTGATCATTAAAGACGCGACCAGAAGACCGGACATAGTCCTTTTTGAAGCAGTCATTCGTTGGATCATGAAACCTCGCTACCCTTCAACAATGGCTTTAGACGGTGTTCTCGACTTCTCCAGACTGCATTAGCACGGAGGTGCTCATGGTCGTTTTACTGCTCGTTCCGCCATGCTGTGCTCACGTTGAAGTTGAGCAATAGTCGTTCATTGTCCAGCAAAATGGCTCCTCCTGAATGTGTGTTTGCAATGAATGGGGTTGAGCTTCTACTTCGGGTCAAGTTCCAAAGCCCTTATTGTTATGAGGTGAGCATGGGGACAACTGCTGAACTGTGGGCACGTTTGGCCGAAAGAGAATGCTGGCTCTCCTCTAGAGAAAATGTAGCGATTTCGCTTCACCACTGTGTCAGCATGAAAAACTGGTGTAAACTTGACCTTTGGTTCTCAGAGAGTTACAGATGAATAGACATTATTTTTTGCATACAAGAGCATTCCTTTTGAGAATAACGAATTTGAAAAGGACAAAAACACTTTTTATAGATGCGAGGATAAATACGGATAAATCCAACTACTGTATCATTCGGTTTTTTTCCCAGAGCAACAAAAGGATTTCTGGCCTTGAAAAAAACCTTGTGCTGCCCATTATGCTTCACTGTTGTAGAATGTCCACTTCTCCGTAGCGTTGCAACGGACACAGGGTGCCTCATAGCAGTCGCCACAGCTAGGTCACAAGTGACCCACGCTAGAAAAGGCATTCCTTCTTTGCGACCATGTTTAGCCTTGCTGTTATTGCTTGAGTGCTCGTGCTTCCGTCTTGTCGTGCACTGCTTTTTCTGCTGGTGTTGGTCTTCAGGATAAGTTTGCATCTGTCAAGGCGGCTTTGAGATCGAAGTGAGATGGATTGATGGGTCCGGGAATGGTGGTTGGCAGACAGGTATCGATTTGGAGGAGGTTGGATGGTAGAAGGGGAAGGAAGTACTGCATGCGTAAAAACGAGGTAACCGTTTGTTGAAGTAAGGGCTTCCCTTTAGTGGTGCCCACTCCGATTAATTAGGAGGCTTTGGCTTGCGAATGTATCAGGCAGCTGTTGAACTGCCTTGGGTAATCACCCTGACCCGAGCCCGAGCAGAAGCGGAATTGTGCTTCCAGTGCTCCTCTCCCTGTCCAACACATTGCCCCTCCGCTTTGGTCCTTCTCTCTCTCTCTCTCTCTCTCTTTCTCTCTCTCTCTCTCTCTTTCTCTTTCTCTCTCTCTTTCTCTCTCTCTCTCTCTCTCTCTCTCTCTCTCTCTCTCTCTCTCTCTCTCTCTCTCCCTCTCTCTCGCTTGTCCGGTTTCTCTCTAGTTGGCCGGTTTAAACCTTTAGAATTTTTCGTGACATTAAACGCCTGTAGCATTTTCTTACAAAGGTTTTAACATGAGCAAAGAGATAAGACAAGAGGAAATAAACCACATGAGATAAGAGTAAAGACAGGAATGAGTAGAGCGAAGGAAGGAAGATAGGAGTGAAGATAGTCGTGCTTGTAACCAGATTGTTTGGTTAAAAAATATTGATTTAGAAGTTTGCAAGACTGATTCGGTGAATATAGTACGACGGATTAAGGGAAGGAATATGTAAATGTGGTGAGGTTAGTAGAAGTTACTGAAGCAGAGTGGTGTAGAAAGCGAAGGAGTAGGACTGAGTCAGGGATGGAGTATGAAGTCTGGTTGAAATAGGAAGAAATGAGTGATGAGTGAGTTGGAGTGGGTGCCTGTGAAGAAGTATTTGGAAGTGAGTGATTAAAGTGATTGAAAAAAGTAAGAGTGAATGACAGAATAGTTTTGATTAGTAGTAGGCAGAAGAGTCTGGTGGAGTAAGAAGTAATGAGAAAAGTAGAAAGAAGGAGTGAGTAACTGAGTAAGAAGTGGATGAGACTAAGTGAAAAAGAGATGGTAGCAACCTTGCATTGATATATATCCAGAGAAAATAAGCTGGTAGGACTAAGGAAATGCCGATGCAAGTCCAAGACAGAAACACTAGGGGTGTTGACAACCTGAATGCATAAGGACATATTCATGAGAGGTGCACGTGGATCTTGAGACACATTGGTCTTACAGAGACACGTTCGTGAGACACGCGTGCGGAGGTTGGGATATGTTGGCCATGCAGGGAGCAGTTCGTGAACGGCACACATTGAGTTTGGAACACAGCTGGCGTATGAGCGCAAGTTCATGAGAGAGCTTCATGCAGAACTTGGAACACACCTGTTGAACACACCACACTGCGTATGGAAGGACAAGGGCGCGCTGCTCTTGGCTGGTGGCCATGAGGCTTGACGTAGGGACCCTACGGCTGGCTGGGGTAAGGGAAGGCGATTATGGTGAACCCGCCTGATGGCTCAAGCGGCCCCTTGCCGTCGGGCTCGGCCGTGTTTTGCTGCCAAGATCCAACAGATGCAGGGCTTTCTGTGTGAAGGCAATGGAGCTTGAAGACTTCGGCCGAAAG
>JAWQFJ010000188.1:255229-260229 GCA_034096865.1 Theodoxus fluviatilis | reverse complement strand
GTAGAATAACGAAAGACACTGTGGACTTATGATAATCACGGTGCTGTTGTCAACATCGATGGAGCCAGACCTCGCCCAGAACGATGTTTCTACACGGGACTATGACAACAGCCAACGCTAGTTCTTTGAATGTGTGTAGGGAGACTTTGATGTAGAGGGGGCAGCCGGGAGGAGAGGAGGTCGTGGAGAGAGATTGGAGTAGGAGAGGTCAATATTGGTTATGTGACGTTATGGAGTCCTTACTTCAATCAAGCCTAGATGCTGAAGGAGGATCATTGAAAGAGCTTTCCATTTCTACCCCACCCTTATGGTACAGCTCCACTCCCCTGCATTCCAGTATCACTTTTGCCCCCCAATCTCCTCCTGCTCAACTAAAGACCCCACCCCACCCACAAAAGGCTATCGCCTTTTCACACAGAGCTACAAATCACAGCTGTCTGACTCATGAATGAACCACGCACTATTGAATAAAAAGCTATTTCTCTCTCCGTTAGACTTGCTATCTTTCCTGTCTGGTTTCTACTTGTGTATTGTGATTGGATTGTACTTGTGTATTGTGTTTGCCCGGTGGTGTGCAGTTCGTCCAATTACGTCTCCTGTGAGTTCGGGGTAAGAATTGACCCATCGCGTCTCCCTACGCGATTCGTAAGAGGCGAATAACTAGGGTCACCGTGACTTGCTTTGCGTTTACTCTAAACTGTTCTAGTGATTTTCGTGTGTAATGGCCTTACATAGCCTACAGAGGCTGATAGGCCGTAAAACTCCATCCATCCATCCATCCATCCGTCTAATCGCCTGTCTGTTCAGTGTTTCCTTCTAGGCGGTTGATCGTTCAATCTGTCATTGCTTGATTCATTGATCGTTTCATTTATTCATTCGTTCATCCATTTAATCATTCATTTATTCGTTTATTCATGTATTCAGTCAATCAATCAATCAAGCAGTCGGTCAGACACAACCAGTTAATAGATAAGTCATGATTAGCAATTTAAATCATTTAGATTATGTTCTCTCTCTCTCTCTCTCTCTCTCTCTCTCTCTCTCTCTCTCTCTCTCTCTCTCTCTCTCTCTCTCTCTCTCTCTCTCTCTCTCTCACACACACACACACAAACACACACATACTCTCTCTCTCTCTCTCTCTCTCTCTCTCTCTCTCTCTCTCTCTCTCTCTCCCTCCTTACACAGCCTCTCCAAACCTTTCAACCCCTCCAACCCCCCCACCTTGACCTTGAGACAGACGCTAATGGACAGCTGCAGTGGTCGAAGCGACAGGGGAGTGAATTCTGTGATTCCGACCGTGACAGCACGGCGATCAATGGAGCCGCCCTGTGACGTCTCCCCTGACCCTCCTCCTCCCCAGGAATGGTCCAGCCCTCCCTCCACCCCCCAACCCCTATTCAGACGTGTCCAATGCAGTAGGGAAGGCATTGATGACTAGCGCTAAGTGAATGGCTTGGAAACCACCCCTAGACATTCCACAGGTGAAGATGAAATGACGAGAAAGCGATGACGAGGTCCCAGTGTGGCATCGATATTATGATATTGTAATGATTATTTGAGATGGAAATGATCGGGTTTGATGTGTTCAGGAGATAATATAAGCAGAGAGCAAGGAAGTGAATAGTTGGGAAATATGAAAGGAAGTCGTCTCTCTAATCTAGTGATGATCGTGTTTGATGGAAAAGGTTAGAAGTACATACGTGTATGATAGAAATATAGGAACCAATTTTGATTATTGAATGAATGAGATCTTCTCTTCCTACAGTATGGTAACTACTTTGATACGTATGCCATTCGATTGCTTTGGGAACAACAGGGCATTTTTGGAACAGAGGCATTTAATCGATATATAGAATGGGTTTTTGTTGTTGTTGTTTTCTTGTTATTGTTGTTAAGCAGTGAAATATTCCTTGAGACTCCAAAAGGCAACAAGAGTAAGGTAAATGTAATGATAATTAATTTTAAAATAATTTTCATGTGTCTTTGAAGCTTCACAGGATGGGAGAAATGTCTAAAGATGAAGTAAGATGTCCATCTTAGTTGCACCAATCTTCGTATCCTTGGCTATATCCATCAGGAAAGCTGTATATCATACGGAATTGTTAGTGGATCTTAGACTGTCTGGAGAAATCCAAGGACATGGCCATTGTCCAGCCAGATCCGGCAGAAAGGAAATGACTAGCTCTGCGGGGACTTTGTCTCAAAGAGGCGATTCGTGCTGTGCCACGACCTCATAGACCCACTGCTAATTTTGACGTCTGGGGCATTCAGGGTATCCACCCCTTTACCCCCCTCTTTCCTCAAGTGTGTCCCCCTGTCTCTACCCCTCCTGTGGAATGTCTCCCCACCCCTAGGCCAAGCTGTGTCAATGCTCGGGGTACAGGCTGAATGCGGACTCGCCGTCTAGGCCCTCGGACAAAACCCGACCTCCGCCTGAATCAACATTGCAGGTAGACCGCTCACGGCCCCACGGTGCCTGCTTGCTCGGGTAGGGGTGGGGATGGTAAGGGTAGGGTGGGATGGGAGATGAGAGTGGGTGGTTGGGAACACCTCGAGGTGCGGTTTTTATGTATATATGTATGTATGTAAAGAATGGGGTCTGCGTCCTCAGAGTTGAGGGCTGAAGTGTGTTAAGTCGGGTTGAGGTACTTAGAACTTTGACCATACCGAGCAAGGTGGAGTGTTTGGTTCTTTAATATAATTGGGCACATTGATTTTTAGCTGTGAGGAAGATGCTATGTGGATGCTTTGTATTCCTGTGAGACAGGGAAAGAGAGTAAAACTAGTTCGTTTTCTTTCATTGGGTTGCGGTATGAATTGTGAAGAGAACGGCAGACTGCAAGGTCCGTAGCCGTGTCCACCATTCAAACTTCAAACACTTGTAGCCATGTGGATGTGAAAGCTCAGAAGAGTGAGTTAGCATGAGAATTTTTTTTCTTAAAGAGGGTTTATAAAATATACTGTACCAATGAGTTGCAGCTCTTTGTGGAATGCCATTCCTTATGAATCGCCTTGGGCGGTCAGATAAGGGCATCCAGAAGGGGTCAGTTTATGGGTGCATTCGATTTTCTTCCTTTCCTGGTCGTGACACCATTTTAGAGGTAGCCACAGAGAAACTGTTTTTCCTTCTGATTTTAGATGGCTTTAGTCGTATAAGAGAAATTTCAGCTTTCGTTCCATCATTGACTAGTGGAAATAATCAGAAACGTATTGCTCTCGCTTCCCGTAATTCTCGGGTCACCAGTTTGCGTCGTTTACCCTCGAGAAGCTGACAAAAGGTTACATATTCCATTAACCACCAGTGTGCTGCGTTTCACATAGTTTTTGTCATGTTTACCCCCCACCCCCTCACCCCCACCCCCCACCCCGACTTTTTTCTTATTTCACTGAGGCTGCCTGCCTGTCTGCTCTCCAGCCTGTCTGTCTGTCTGTCTGCCTGCCTGCCTGCCTGCCTGTCTGTCTGCTCTCCAGCCTGTCTGTCTGTCTGTCTGTCTGTCTGTCTGTCTGTCTGTCTGTCTGTCTGTCTGTCTGTCTGTCTGTCTGTCTGTCTGTCTGTCTGTCTGTCTGTCTGTCCTTCATAGGTCTTTCTGCTCCCCCCGCCCAGCTTTGTACCCCTCCCCCCCCCCCCCCTCCCCTCATACACCCCCCACCCCGCTCTCTCTTTGACGCTCGTGCAGTCCAGATAGACTCCTGACATTTCCCCACGTTCGATTATATTCATAGGATGTTTTAGATCGGAGATCGATTGACAGCATCAACTGACAGAGTGACAAAGCACGAATTTTGGCTACGCCGCTTCTGCTCGATGCTTCTTTCAAATGGAATTATGGCATTTTGTTTATTAGGTCATTCCTCGTTCATCACCGTCGAATAAGTCTTGAGGAAGATTTGATACTTTGGTGTAGACATCTTACAGTGTTCCTCACACTACTCACGACAGCAAGGAACTGCTGCAGCTGTGTCCTGCAAGCTCCCATTAACACAGCCCTACATGGGGAAGGAGGGAGGAAAAGAGAAAGGAAAAAAGACATGAGTATTAGAGGGAAATGGCACATATCAAGACGAGTTTTAAGACGCGGAGGACTTCTGACGGCTTCTTAGAAAAATGCTGCCTGTTTCTCTTCATTATCTCCAACAGAAGCTCAAGTTGCTGGTGTAACCCCAGCCTCTGTTGTTTCTCTCCGCCGTCAATGTGGGTGGACCTTCTGTTTCCCAGACAACTGCTTACCGGCTGTGACCTCACGACAGTTGTCATAAGCTTGTGGGGGTGGGGCGGAATGACTCACTGTATGTGACCGAGCACACGCTCAGACACATGACACACTGATATACGGAAACTCCCGTAAAAGGCGAGTCGGCTTGTTCGTTGGGAAAGCTTTAAACGTAGGCGTGATAACTGGTAGTTGTTGTCTTCTCGTGTATTGGTCATGTGGAGCAGTGATCTCAGCGTCCGCATGTTGATTGGGTTGGTTCAAGGACTACTTGGGTTGGTTCAGTATTCTCCTAACGTTGCGGGTGTTGCGAAATGCGAGAGAAAACGGCGCAGCGCGTAGGGGAGTATCGGTGTATTAAGAGAGGAACACTTGCACATGTTAAGGGAGGAATACAGTAGACTATGTAAAAATCATGAACGCTTGACTCTAGCTGCCACTACTGCCACTCTTATTCTTGCCATTGTTAGTGATTCAGTTTAGCTGAGGTGTGTGTGTGTGTGTGTATGTGTGTGTGTGTGTGTGTGTATTTGCGTGTGCATGCGTGTGTGCATGCGCGCGCGCGTGTGTGTATTTGAATACGTCCACTTGTATACATGTACACATATAGATTTCTATCTTGGGCACTAGGACGCGGAGAATATGAGTGACGCGCTTGCATATCTTAACTTTTTCAGCATTTGTTCCACATTTGATGTGGGAAGGATCACTAGAATAGCCATACCAACTTTCTCTCTCTCTGTCTCTCTCTCTGTCTCTCTCTCTCTCTCTCTCTCTCTCTCTCTCTCT
>JAWQFJ010000188.1:230000-252500 GCA_034096865.1 Theodoxus fluviatilis | reverse complement strand
GTGTAGAGACAGAGTGGACAGTAGCTCTCTAAAGCCTGTGTAGAGACAGAGTGGGCAGTAGCTCTCTAAAGCCTGTGTAGAGACAGAGTGGGCAGTAGCTCTTTAAAGCCTGTGGAGAGACAGAGTGGGCAGTAGCTCTCTAAAGAGTGTGTAGAGACAGAGTGGGCAGTAGCTCTCTAAAGACTGTGTAGAGACAGAGTGAGCAGTAGCTCTCTAAAGACTGTGTAGAGACAGAGTGGGCAGTAGCTCTCTAAAGACTGTGTAGAGACAGAGTGGGCAGTAGCTCTAAAGCCTGTGTAGAGACAGAGTGGGCAGTAGCTCTCTAAAGACTGTGTAGAGACAGAGTGGGCAGTAGCTCTCTAAAGACTGTGTAGAGACAGAGTGGGCAGTAGCTCTCTAAAGACTGTGTAGAGACAGAGTGGGCAGTAGCTCTAAAGCCTGTGTAGAGACAGAGTGGGCAGTAGCTCTCTAAAGACTGTGTAGAGACAGAGCAGTGGGCAGTAGCTCTCTAAAGACTGTGTAGAGGCAGAGTGAGCAGTAGCTCCATAAAGACAGGCATCAGGCGAGGTGGAGGTCGTTCAGACGTTGTATGCGTACCATCAACAGAGCTATAAACGCCCGTCAACTATGAGGAGTGGGAGTGCTATCACGGTAGTTGGTAGGTCTATGGTGGCGATGAGTAATAGTACCTACCATTCGCACTCACTCACTCACTCACACACAGCCTTTTGTAACTGTCAGTAGAAGTAACTATCTCGACTGCTTCCTCTGCGTACAGCCCGGACTATATGGGCCCGTCTTTCCGTGTCGCCAAGTACATGTGCTCGCTCCTGAATGAAAAGCACCGTTCATAATTTACTCTCTGACCCGCCACCGCCTCGTGTTCTTATATCTATCGCAACATGGTGTTCGTGGTTGTGTCCACACTTTCCTGAACACGAAGTCTGTATGCGCTGTCACTGTCGTGTGTATTATCGGCGTAGGTGTGTAGTCCGCGTGTCTAAATTTGAACATTGCGACCTCTTTCATGTCCACCGGTTCTTCTTGTCGCATAGTTTCCTGGTTTTATTTTTAGCGTGGGATTCATCCGCAAGGGAGGTAACAACGCTCCGGCCCTACGCGCGGCGTATCTATAGTCCGTTTTTCTCTTTTTCTCGCTTGCCGCAAGAGCACACGCCAGAATTCACAGTTGTCGTGACTGAATTTAATCGGTGATGGCGCTGAATTAGTCCTCAGAAAGTGCATTGCACTTGCCAAATGGAAGACGAATGAAAAAAAAAGTGATCACTGGCGTCATCACGCCGTGCGGACGAAAAACATGCATTTTTAATTCACATGAAATCACCGTGAACATTTTGGAATAGGCCTCGAAAGCCGAGCAGGCAGGGGTAGTAGATGTTGAGGGGCATTGAGCTGCCCCAGTCATACTTAATACTCATAAATAACCCATCATCTCAGAATTTTGTGTCCTATGTAAATATGATTTTAAAGAATGTCCGTGGTTCTTCGCGTTTGTGATTGTTTACATGTTTCCCGGCTTGTTTAACTGTCACATGCGTCCGCCAGCAGTGTTCCCGTGTTTCTGGTGTCTGTGTCTTTTTGTGCATGCGTTGAAATGAGCGTTTTTGTGTTCGAATACGTTTGTGCTTTTAGTAGTTTGTGGAATGTGTTAAACTATTTCATTTTGAGTCGCGCTGTGTGTGTGTGTGTGTGTGTGTGTGTGTGTGTGTGTGTGTGTGTGTGTGTGTGTGTGTGTGTGTGTGTGTGTGTATGTGTGTGAGAGAGAGAGAGAGAGAGAGAGAGAGAGAGAGAGAGAGAGAGAGAGAGATTGTACCATAGCACGAGCTGCGCGTAGTGTTTGCGTTCGTACGCGCGCGCGCGCGCGCGTGTCAGGGAAAGAGAGACAGACAGACAGCCAGTACAGTACAGTACAGTACAGTACAGTACAAGACAGACAGACAGAGAGATAGAGACAGACAGACAGACAGACAGACAGACAGACAGACAGACAGACAGACAGACAGACAGACAGACAGACAGACAGACAGACAGACAGACAGACAGACAGACAGACAGACAGACAGACAGACAGACAGACAGAGGGAGAGAGAGAGAGAGAGAGAGAGAGAGAGAGAGAGAGAGAGAGAGAGAGAGAGAGAGAGAGAGAGAGAGATTTCCCTCCCCTAGCACGAGCTGCACGTCATGTCTGTCTGTTGCAGTGCTGCACACGCCATCTGTCCTCCAAGCAGGACGCCAGGCACCACTACAAGGCTGTGTGCAGGGCGCTCTTTGCAGAGGCCAGGGAACTCATCAGCTTTCTCGAGAAAATATCCAAGGGCAGACAAGTGAGTAACACATTAATTTTATAAAAGTCTCATAAGAGGGATGTACAAAGAGAATGCGAACTAAAACACACTTGCTGAAAATGCAGGTTTTATATTTGTTTGTAAGTAACAAAATGCTTTTGTGAGATGACTCTTTCGTCATAGAAACGAAGCTTGCAATTAGGGAATACGATCCCTTTATACATACCTACCACTGATTTAATGCATTGTCTGTCTTTCTCATGATTGAGAACTAAAATGGAAAAGACCGTTTTCTTACAGAGGGACCTTGAACTGATTATGACTCATTGCTGGACATGACGTCTGAACAGATTAACTGTATTCCCTTGATTAAAAAGTAGACTGTAGATATACTGCATAGATATTCTGTGACAGTTCTTCGAAGCAGTGTAATTCCTATTCAAGGGAAAGTACTTGTGACTGCAAAAACTATAAATGTGGCCATATTTGATATATTTCTGTAGGTTTCTAGTTTGAGTGTCATAAACTTTTCACGTTGATGCCAATTTTGTTATGACCGCTCGTTTTAACAGCTCGCTTGGTGATGTTAGAGTGAGTAAATACTTGTATATTCTTGCATGAAATCAATGTAGACTTGTAAGGTGTAGTGATGTGCTGATATTGCTTTAAAATGGCATGTAACATTTTGTGTTAACATATTTTTTGCCGTGCACCTTCAACGTGGTCATTACGTGCATATTGGTAACTTAGTTATCTTTTTCCAGAAACTTGCTGGAACAAACGCAAGAAAGAATGTGGAAGCCAGCAACCAGGGATTGGATGATCTGAACAGAACCGACTGGGTAAGCATCGACGTTCCTGTGCATTCTGCAGTCAAGAAGACCACTCCTGCTTGCATGTCCGTTTGTACCTCTTTAGATGTGTCTTTTTTTGCGGAGTTTTACGTTTCACGCCCTCTCTTCAAATTTGGTTTCTCTGTCCAAGTAGAAAACTGACATTTGTTGTGAAGTCTGTGGTATTGCAGATTGATACGTCTCCCATTAAAGTTCTTAAAACTTGTGCATTACTCTTTGTAAAAGGAACCTTTTCCTTGGCTGTCATGTAGCGTTTGCATGCAGGGGTTGAATGTGCCTCAGGACTCAACAAAAACAAAAACAACAAAAATCCACAACATTTTCTCTCTTCTCTTTATTTTTAAGGAAGAGGTGCGTTGAAATGACTCTGCATCGTAGTGACATTGAATCAGTCATGGGGAGTCTCACTGAGTGTTTTTGAAAGTGTTTTTTTCAACATTTAAAAGTGCACTTGGGTGCTTGAAAGTGGTTTTAGTCTCCTTTGTTTCTGTTTTTGTCCCATTTTGCTGCTTGGAATGGTTCCATGCCATTGTATGTGAGTATTTTCCCTATGGAGTATAGAACATGATATGCCACCGAAGTGAGTGGTCTGCTTGTCTCATTGCTGCAACATCTGTAGAACTGTTCTGCCAAGAGTTTCCAGTGCAATGATTTCGGTGCCAAATCTAAAACTTTGTGTTGTCCTATATTCTGTTAACACTCTGTTATCTATTCATTAGCCATGATAATGTTAAAGTATGTTAGCTTTGTATGCACACAATGCGGTCAGTGTATCTCCACGTTACATCCTTGGGTGTGCCTGTAATAGATGCAAGCGAGATAAAGTTGGTCTCTCCCAGGAGGACAATTTCTGATAATTGTGTACAAATCTCCGTTTCTGTAGGGACGATTTCATAGCATTTGAGTGCCAGTGTTGATGATTACATTTCTCGAGCCCTATACTGGGTGCAAATAGTCCCCTGGGCCCGTATCCAGAACGGCGAGTTATTTTAACCTCGATTTATCTCTAAACTCAGACGATTCCAACTGCCTGTTCCGCTCTCCCTTGGCTGGAAACCAGTATATATAGCAAAGCGCAACCTAGGATCCTCTGACGAGCGTACCTTATCTAACCGATCAAGATAACGCGGGGCTAGGGGATAAATCGAGTGTTAAAAAGATAAATCGCCGTTGTGAATACGGGCCCTGGGCCCGTATCCAGAACGGCGAGTTATTTTAACCTCGATTTATCTCTCAACTCAGACGATTCCAACTGTCTGTTCCGCTCTCCCTTGGCTGGAAACCAGTATATATAGCAAAGCGCAACCTAGGATCCTCTGACGAGCGTACCTTATCTAACCGATCAAGATAACCCGGGGTTAGGGGATAAATCGAGTGTTAAAAAGATAAATCGCCGTTCTGGATACGTGCCCTGTATTGTAAGCAGAAATCACGTCATTGCGCTGATTTGTAACATGACGCTTGCAAGCCAGAGGAACATAAATGTAGCTTCTCTTTATGCTTGCGGTGATTCTCAACTCACTGTAACTTTCAGAGTTGAGGGATGGTGAAAATGACGTATCGGCCAACGAATGATCTGTGTGTGTGTGTATTTCAAGCATTCAGTTTTTAACTTATCCACTCATGACGAAATACCACCGTGCTTTTGCTTGATCGTTTGAAGTATGGATCCTTAGCCCAATGAGTATCTTCAGTCCGTCGCTGCGTGTGGTTTCTCTTACTTTGTTTCCAGACCTCACCCCCACCCCCCAAAAAACAAAAAAAACAAAAAACACAAAAAACATCGTTAGACCTTTAGGTGCTTTCACTGGCTTTGTAAATATAGTCAAACTTGCCTCTGGCACGAGCTTGTTTGTAATCGCGCCTGTGCACCACCACAGCAATATTTCTACAACTTAAAATATCTGACTCATGATTATGTGATTTCGAATAGACCATCTCGTTGGTGCTGTTCACAACTGTACTTGAATACACGTATAGCCGGCGTGCAGAAAGGCTTGGTACACGGGCTATGATGGCCCCTACCTGCGGCGGAAAATCAGTGCGATTTCCCCAAGCAGACCCGGAGGCATTGTGGTCAAGGTACGGCCTAGACATGAGTGACCACTGCTGACTGACCACTTGGCAGCTTGCTGGCAGGGCAGTGTTGCCTGTGGTGTCTGGACTTTAGTCAATCAATTGCTCTGGTTAAGATGCTACGTCCAATGGTGACAGACTTGATTGTTTTGCCAAGATTTGCTTCCAGTTGTTGATGGCTGCTTTGAGTCGTCAGTGGCTGCTATGCTATCGAATTGCTAATGACTGCTTTGAATTGTTAAGCCACCAGAAATTGTGTTGTTTCATTTACATCCTTTACCTTTCTGTCCTTGGTATTGCTGCATTTGTTTTATTCGCGCTGTTGCAGTTGAGTTTAAGGATTTTGTCACCTAAGTGCTGCTGAGGACGATTTTCCTGCAACGTTCTTTTCGGCGGGGCCTTTTGCTTTGGTTTCTGTTCTTTTCTTTTCCCACATTGAAAATAGGAAAGCAGGAAAATGTATGTATTCATGATCTTTGGGAATTGTGCAATACTCGAGATACCTTTGGTCAGCTCATATATTTCATGTGATATCAACATTCACGTTTCTGTTTAAAATGCTCCTACCCGAGCAATATCACTGAAATGAAATGTTGATTAAACATTAGCCTCGAAAAGTTTAGTAGTGTCTGTTTTGAATTTTGATAGGTTGTGAGAAATAAAAAAGGAAACCAGGAATAACATGCAATGTCTTTGATCGAAACAACACTCACTTTGTTTAACTTTCCAGGAATTTTACGTCATGTTGAATCATTCCTTAGAGACCTCTTTTTTCTATGCAGCATTGCAAACCGCATTTGCTTGAGCAGCCTTCGTCAGTGGAGGTGTATACTTACGGTCTGATCACGATGGCACCTGTTCAGTGATAAGAGTGGTGTGCTGCTTGTCTTCCTGCAGGCGCGGTTCTGGGTGCAGTGCATGCGGCAGCTGAGGCAGGGCGTGCGACTGAAGAAGGTGGAGATCCACTCCCATCCCACAGCCGAGTATGAACTGACGCCGTTCGAGATGCTCCTTGAGGACATCCGCTCCAGACGGTACACGCTCCACAAAATCATGGTGAGCTTCCACCCGGATCTTAGTGCGTGCGTATGTGAGTATGTGTGTGTATGTGTAAGTGTATGTGTGTGTGTGCGCGCGCGCGCGTGTGTGTACGTGTGAGTGAAGGAATGAGAGAGAGAAAGGCTTGACCTATAATTTCGTCGCACATAAAAATGTGCACGCAAAGCAAAGTACACGTAAATGCACGTACACACATGCATGTGTGCACATTTACGCAGTTGGACAGAGCCAGACTCACTTATACAGACTCATGTGCCTGAGTACACAAGCAAGCGAGCACACATGCAGGTTCTGAGAAAAATAACGTGATAAGCGGGTTTGAAAATTCCTAGTGCGAACATCGTCACACAAGTTTACACTTTTTTCGTCGCAACAATTGTCATGAGGCCTACATTTCAAACATCACAAGTGTGTGAGGCGCAGCGAATCTTGAAACATTTACCAGACTGAACAACCCTTAAAAGTAATGAAGCCGTGATGAATCAGGACACAACGAACTTCTTAGCTGGAAGCGTCTTTGGTCCGCAGTTGAAAAAGATCTTGCATGATTGCGGTCTGATGTGTGGGTTGGCATGCTCTTTCGTACTGAAGTACATCCTTGATGTGTGGATCAGTGTGCATATAGGTGTGTCCAAGCATTCATGATTTCATTATCATTTCACACGCCTTTTCTTTACCAGCTTGTGCTCGGAACCGACTAAGCACTGAGTGCATGTGCTAACAACCTAGTTTACTTCTGATATATTGAGTGTGAGAGTACACACATGACAGTGGTCGGGTGGATAGAAAACTCTTCACCCCCTATTTCTCCATTCTCGAAGTAAAGTCACACCCTGGATAGAATTCTTTTTTTTTCTCTCTCTCTTTCTCGTGGGAAAAATCTACTGAGCGCTGTTGACTGTAGAGAGCTGTGTACTTAACCGTTATTAATATGACCACATAGATGATGAGCGAGACAAATTGTTAGAATGCGCAGTGAAGTAAGACTGTAAGAGAAGGCACTGCATGGATTAAAAACAGGGGAATACACACATGTGGAAAGCAGTTGAATGAGAATTAATGAATAATGCATTTATTTGTTTTTACCTTCTTCTTTTTTCTCTTTTTTTTTTCTTCTCGATATTACTTCTTAGAATGTTTTTTCCTTCCATTCAATCTCATGAAAACACATATTCATTGAACGAAAGTGAGGCCCTGATGTGCATACAAAATGAGAGGAAAAAAGATATTTTGCGTTGTCGTAGTAAGTTATACAAAGTTGTTGTTAGAATTAATTTCAGTGTTCTCGATATTGTTCCTCAAACCACGTTTGTGTCTCTATTAAGTGAGATCCTTGCAAACATTATATCATGTCAGTATATTTGTACCATGCTTCATACTTATTGCAATTGTAAAGAAAAAAGCATCTGATCACATTTTACTAATAATTGTTTTTCTTTTCTTTCATGACGAAAAAAAGGAGGTAATGAAACAATTTTACTGTTGTTGTTTTTTTTAAAGATTAAACGTAATGGGTTAATGAATGAATGAATAAAGGATTACTTTGCAGGTGTTTAAGTTGAATTGTTTGTCGACGATGTGTAAAACGGCTTCAGGCGCATGCTGCATCCATTTGAGCATTTTGTTTTGAACTTTTACCCCTGCTTGTTAATGATTGTTTGAATTTCAAGCTACTTTAAAACTGATAGTGGCTTGACTTTTGTTTGTTTGTTGTTTGATGTTTTGATTGTTTGTTTTAATTTTTGCCTGACATATTTGGGTGCCTGTGCACTTGCTAACAGCCGGTCTTACCACAGGTTAATGGTGACATTCCCCACAAACTGAAGGACGATGCGCACGCCGTCATACTAGATTTCATCCGCTCCCGCCCTCCCCTCAAGCGAGTAAGTAGTCTGACCTTGCTTGTTGGCTGCAGAGATGCCGGCTCCTGCTGTGTGAAGCTTGGTGCGTGGTGTGCCTCCTGGCATCTTTCAACTTGTTTGCTGTCATAAGAATGTGTGTTCATTTCTGTTGTTGATTGTCAGGGCTTACATTGCGTGCGTGCGTGTGTGTGTGTGTGTGTGTGTGTGTGTGTGTGTGTGTGTGTGTGTGTGTGTGTGTGTGTGTGTGCATTCGTATGTGTGGGTGTATGTTAGTATTCTAGCGCGCGAGAGAGAGAGTTCTAATGACCAAGCGAGTATGTTAAAAATGTCCTACTAGATGTGTTACTGATCAGACTAAGCAGTAAAGTAACTCCTGTTATGAAATGAAAATGTCATGCATTTTTTGGCGATGATTGCCTTGATAGCTTGTATGAACTTACATAGCTGTTCCTTACAATCTGAATGGAATTATTATCGGACTGGAACCTCGGGCCCATGTGTTACCGCGCAATGAAATGCTCGGAGTTTGAAAAAGAGCATGTATTTTTTATGAGGTTGGATGAAACGATGAATAATTGATTCTTCAGCACATTGAAGCTGAAAAGACATAAATTACGTTCCCAATGCACCAGGGGGAAGTCTATTTCATCAAGAGACATTGAGTTGACTTTATAACTTCTGGAAGTTTCCGCCTGCTTTGGATGGTGTCGGGTCTCGCCTATGCAGGACTTGCACTGAGAGCTGCGCTCCCTGGTTAGAGTTACTGGGTCATCTACGTGTCCCGGACCTGTTGGAGACTCTGGAGCTCCGTGGGGAGGTGTTTGAGAAGGACTCCTGGCTCCAAGGCCGGCCTGGGGTGGCATCCTGGTGAAAATGAAGGGTAATCTCCTGGACAACACCCTCGGAAAAACTTCAGCCGTTCGAATGCCGACGTCTCAAGGCTACTCTTGGAAAGATTCGCTCGTTTGGTTTGGGTATGGTCAATCTTGAGTCCTGCTGCAACATCGGAGAGCAGGTTGGCCAAAGGACAGGTTGTCCCTGGGATGAGGGTCTTCAGGTCAACCAGGTCAGATTCTTGTCACCGTCCAGGGCCCTGGCGTCAAATGCTGATGCCCGGTTTGAGGGATGATGGTAGATTATTAGAGATTGCGCATATTTGGTTGATTTGATTCGTGTTTGTTAGTCTGAGAAAGTGCCCGTGTCTTTTGTTTCTCTTTATTCTCACTTTGTAGGCTTATTCAAGAACTAGTCCAATGCCCCGTGTTAACCTGGCTTACGAACCTAAACAATGTTTGTGCGGATGCGGTGTTTTCGAGTCATTTGGGATCTCGTGTCAGCTCAGAGGCGGAAGTCGTGATTTTGCAGAGGCACGTCCAATTGGGAAACGTTGTATTTCAAAATCTGAAAAAGCTGTCTCAGATGTTAAGCTGAGCAGTGGACTTAAAAAACGTTTTATTTTCTTCACAAAACAAACAAGTCAAAACAATGAGGTAGTACCTCCCCATCTTTTGCCAAGAATCGTAATTTGTAAAGCGAATTAGTTTCATACTATAGTCATTGGATACAATTCAGTCACAAATGAGTGCATTGGCTCAAGTGGCTGCTCATATAGACACCCACCCAGCCCTCCGCTGTCTCACGCCCACCACGCGGCCATTCTCCGCAAAGTGCCCGGACATCAAGGCACTCCGGAAGAGGCCTTCCCCCATGACTGAGTTCAATGGCGGCACAGTGTTTGCAGAGTGGAGCCCAAGAGAGGGCCAGGGACTTGCTAAGTACTTGCCATGCCGGGGCACACTTGTCAGGGGAAGACTCTCCCTCTGAAGTTCCCGGGTGGAGACATAGGGGCTGCCTGGGCCGGTGCTGTGTGTTTTCTGCCAGCGGAAGAGGCCTGTCGTCCTCCAAAGTGCTTGTCAACTCTTCAAGGGTTTTGGACGTGCAATGCAAGAGACACGAGTTGTATTTAAAGGCAACTGCTGAGAAATGCTAGATTGGGCTTGGTGTTGGGGGAAAATGAGGGAAAACAGGGAATTGAATGTGACTTGTAGTGGTGGATTGCATTGTGGGAGTTTCTCGGCATTTTAGGTTGAAGATTAAAGATGCAGGATGGATTCCTTCGGTTGCAGTGGTCACTAAATGTACACAGATAAGAACAAGTGTCATTATAAAACAGCGAGAAACGTAGCATAATGGCTTGCAGGCTCTGTGGTTGTGTCCCTATGACGTATTGGATGCAGTAGAATTAATGTGACAGGAATTAATATATGTCTTCCGGTTGGCAGTTTTTCCGAATTTCTAAAGGTTAATTTATCATTTCTATGTGCCTTTTCAAAGTTTTCATTTGGAGTTTTTACTTTGCGCAAACATGTATGTTCAGAAAGAAAATATGTTTACATATGAGGATTTCGAAATTTCTCATACAGCCTTCGTGACAGTGGCGTAGCCGTTTTTAACTCTCATAAATAAAATACGAGTTATTTCAACTCGTCATGCTGGTTTTATAAAGTGTTCTTGTTCTTAAAATAAAAATTATTCCTGCTGTCAGCATGTTCTTCGTCAAAGTTTACATGCATCTTTTGTTTATACATGCCCGTGTCACTGTAGTGTCAGGAAACGTATAACACCTGTCTCTTTTGTTATGTGTTTTCCTTCCAGCACACATGGGAATATTCAACATGTAATTTGTTTGCATGTTTCATTACCAAATTCCTTTTCAAGATTGGAAACAAACTTGCAATTCCCCTCTTTTTTCCTTTTCATCCACACAGCTCTCTGACTCTGACGAGCTCATTGTTCGTTCTTTGAATTCCAACATGCCGCAGCAAACCTGAAACAACAAGAGATCTCTGCAATGAGGAAGAGGAGCTGAGAGCTGACCTGTACCTTTGTACGAAGATCGAGGCAAGGCAAACACAGAGGGCATCAGAGAGGGAATACTTCTCTTCCTGCGTCCTGGGCCCAACCATGATGACGTTGCCCAAACAACCTGCAGCGTGTCAGCTCAGCTGGGAAGCAAACTGTTGACCAGAGATCCCCGTGGCTTCCTAGTGGCGGCCAGGGGCGATGGCCAGGATGCTCGGACAAGCTTCAGGCTGCCGCCCCAGGCTGCCTGCATGTTTGCAGAATACTTTTCTGTCATCGCCCTTGCAAGTAAACCCCCCCCCCCCCCCCACCGGCGGAATGCAGCATCGTAGGCATAATTCCTTCGATTTGCGTGAGGCGCGAAGCCTGGGGAAATAATCAGGAAGAAGGAACTTGTTTAGATTGATCAATAGCTGTGGAGTTGAGTTCACTTGGTCTCGATGTTGAATAAATGCGCTGAAGAAATTTTTACGTCAGTTTGTAGTGCTAAGTGCATCTGGTCCACGACAGACGCCAGAATGCTTGGATCTCTGTCGAGGAAGGCTGTGTCATCGTTTCCTCAAGATAGTTTGCAGTATGTCGAGGACGGGCGGTAGTTTCATTTTCTAGTCCGGAAAGGCACGCTTTTAAAATGTTCGCTGCCTGAAGAATATTGTGCTTGTGAACACTTGCACATTTGCAGACGTACATTCCCTAAAAGAAGATGAATGTAAAGAGTCAATACTTCAGCGACTCCGATCAGAAAGAACTCCCATTCGATTTTAGTATTTGTGAAAAAAATGCCGAGGGGTGAACTTTTCCTGAACATGATGACTGACGGCCTGGGGTCGCCTCTGGCTGAGCTACTGGAGTAGGTTCCCTAAAGCCCAGCAGCCAGGGAGGGGTTCCAGCTCATGAAGGAGGCATTGAGTTGCTCCAGCCGTATGTGGAACTAATGATGTCATCAAAAGAGCATCCTTTCACATGTCTTGTTTTTTTAAAAATGTATTTAATTGTCAGTGTTGCATGGAACCTTTCGTCTATGCCGAAGGGGAAGTTTGTGCGAGTTGAAGAAATCATTATTGCAAAAATTTATTTCATACGGGGATGTTTTGTCGTGTATTATTCTGTGATTGTGAAAGAAAATGCCGCTCTCGCTCCCTGAGGCCTACTTACAAGTTTTACTTCGCTTTACTCTCATAGAACTCGCTTGTATTTTGATGCATTTGACATGCTTGCCATACTGGCATATGATTTTAAAAATCAGTTTCTACATACCTACGCGCTCAGAGCTATTTCGGAGGCAGACGAGTAACAGTATTGCTGAACATAAATAACAATCTTCGGAACTGTATCAACGTGAGCTATGAAACAGTCGGTGAAGGCCCGTCTTATTTTCAGATTGAATTAAGTCAGGAGAAAGTGCTCTTGTTCGTATAGGAGCTGGTAATTGATTTACCGCCACCGAGCACGGTACGGAAATCTCTGTCGACTCGGATGATCGCCACCGCAAATCGACAGTCAGTGTGGGTGGGTTTTCTAGACAGAGCCAGCATCCGTGTGGGTGGGTTCTAGACAGAGCCAGCATCCGTGTGGGTGGGTTTTCTAGACAGAGCCAGCATCCGTGTGGGTGGGTTTTCTAGACAGAGCCAGCATCCGTGTGGGTGGTGATGTTGCGATTAACTTGTTTGTGACGCCCATCTCTACTTCATCCGCCATAACGGTTTCCCTGCCAGCTGTCCCCCGAACGAATTCGGTTGAATAGGGTAGTTTTATTTGTCCTTGCAAACAATAAAAAATCCTGCGAACGTGAATACCTTGACTTTCGTTCGGAATTGCAAACAGAATGAAGATAATGAAAAAGGAATGAGGACTGAGGAATAACTTCCCCAAACGATTCGAACTGTGATTTCTCATTGTAGCGAGGGTTGAAGACGCTTTAATGTTACTTGAAGAGGGAGTCTGTCCCGTGCGCTCCCGAAAAGAAATTCATGACGTCTTCATAACTGAGTGATTTTCAAAAGCATTCATCTGTGTGCCTCAGGGACTAATGGAAAGCCTGCTTAGACCTGGGAGTGGAATACATTGAGAGAAGTTTGTCACATCAGACTTGCCTCGCTTTGCTATGAGATGAAATGAAAGCTATCCTGTGTCGGGTATAGGTCGATATTTCCCCATCAAACGATGACATTCTTCTCTTACAGAGCTCGCCATCTTCAACTATCGACCAGCATCACGACATCAGTTTTTCCCCTTCTTCCTCTTCTTGCTGGACAACACTGCTCACAAACATTCAGCTCAGACATTTCGTATTCTCTCAATTTTATAAAGGAGTCTATATTTATCCCCCTGGCAAAGGAGAGCTCGGAAGCAACTCCCAACCAATGCAACTTTGCCTGGCCTTCATCACCGGCTTTTCTCCATCGTGTCAAAGACCGTCGTAGAGCCTCTTACCCTTTCCGTGTCGGGAACTGTTTTCTGTACGCCGCCATTGCACCACCTGTTCTCAGTCTGTCAGAAAACGGATAGTGGGCAGAGAGGGGAGGTGGGGGCAGATTCAGACATAGATGAATGTGGGAAGAGGGAGGCAGGCTGTAGGAGAGAGCCCTGGAATCCTTGAAACATAACATTCCCAGACAATGGAAAGTGTGTGAGGGGAGTGGAAGTGGGAATGAAGAGGATGGTTTTAGATAGAATCCTTCAAGATAATGGAGATTGGAAGAAGAGTGGAGAGGCGATTGGATGTGTGAGGAGCGTAGCAAGGATGAAAGACACAGCAACTGCAGGATGCAGACTGCTTAGTTGCCCTCCCATCAGCAAATCTTTCTGGCATGAGAAATGGTTGGAAGGTGGCAGACGATAGCAGTAGAGGGGACTCCTATCACGAGATGGGAAGCAGTTGAAGGAGGAGAAAAGTGGAATGTTTGGAGAAAATGAGAAAGTGGATGCGAAGTCGAAGAAATAAAAACAGAGGAAGCAGATAGAACGAGAGACAAGACCAAATGCTGTGTTGAGAGAAGAAGAAAGTCTTTCATTGTGGATAGAACCCTCCCAGGATGAAGATTGAGAAACATAAACAGAGTTAGACTTGAGGCAGATAAAATAATGCTGGTAGCTTGATAGATGCCGCATGTCTCTCTCTCTCTCTCTCTCTCTCTCTCTCTCTCTCTCTCTCTCTCTCTCTCTCTCTCTCTCTCTCTCTCTCTGTGTCTCTACACGACTGGTGGCCATGTTTGTACCACGTGGCTTCAACTCAGTTATTGCCCAGAGTGTGGTTGATGGGGGCACATCGTGCTGTTGATTGACAACTGTGACAAGCTGCCGACCCATCACTTGTCCTAGCAGACCAGACCACCTTCCCGCAGCACGACCAGCCGCCAGCTAGTTTTGAGAGCCAGTCTTGAAGGGGATTTTATTAACTCCCTCTCCGCTGCTCGCCCCTGTAGAAGGACTGTCTGTCCTCCAGCAGTCGCATAATCGTATTGGAATTCTGGAACGTGTAAGGTGCTTGGCTTCGGGTTCACTTGCAGCAGAAGCTCGCCGAGGGTAAGATGCGTGCAGTGGACGTACATGGATGTGAAGTATAAGGAGCATGCAGAAATGGGGATTTTGTCGTCTTTGTTGCGAGGCCTGAAGGTCTCGCGAAGGGTGTATACGGGTAAAGGCGTGTGGATCAAGTGATAGCTAAACTGTGAATTTGAAGTGTTGATGTAGTTGTTCTGATTTAGGTAGTGCCTTTTATGAAGGTTCTAGAACATAAGTGAGTTTTATGTGCGTTTGTTGCGTTCGTAGTTCACCTTTTATTTTGTAGCGCATCTTATCTACATGTATGTCCCCTTTTCTGTCTTTTTCTGTCTTTTTCTTTTACTGACACCATTTATATGTGATTGTGACATTTCCGTATATCTTTCTGTCAGTCAGTCAGTCAGTCAGTCAGTCTGCATGTCTGTCTAGCTCTGCTCCTGTCTGTGTGTCTGTGTGGGTGGCCAGCTGCTTTTCTGGCTGCTTGCCTTTCAACATGGCTGTTTGTCTATCTGCCTGCCTGCCCGCCCGTCCGTCCGTCCGCCCGCCCGCCCGCCCGCCCGCCTGTCTGTCTGTCTGTCTGTCTGTCTGTCTGTCTGTCTGTCTGTCTGTCTGTCTGTCTGTCTGTCTGTCTGTCTGTCTGTCTGTCTGTCTGTCTCTCTCTCTCTCTCTCTCTCTCTCTCTCTCTCTCTCTCTCTCTCTCTCTCTCTCTCTCTCTCTCTCCCTCTCCCTCTCCCTCCCTCCCTCTCTCCCTCCCATGGTTCCTTCTCTTGTCACTCTACTAGGCGGCATATTTCCTCACGAGTGGTTTCAAGCTTGCTTTTGTAACCACACGGGCTACAAGTGCGACCCTGATGTGTAGTTTCTGTGTAGTGCAGGTTCATCTGAAAAGATGTCACCTTTTAATGATGGCGTGAAGTTCCGTGAAAGTGTTTTTGCTCACATTCTGGATTTTTTTCTTCTGGTATGTTGTTACGTCCCGAAAAGCATTCTTTGCTTTACCAGGGATCTCTCTGCGTTGGGTGACGTGAAAACTCCTTTCTAATGCAGGGCACTTGGACACGGGATTGCAGCAAGTCACCGTTTGTGTGACGTTGATAATTCTCTATGATCAGGAACTTTAATGACAATCATGTGCCCCGGTTGTTGCCCACCTAAGCCCAGGATGCCATAAACATCGGTGGAAAGCGCTGTGATGAAAACCCTGTTGTTTTACTTTGGAATGGCCTGTCGCCACCGTCTTGTGTGGAGTGTGACAGTGAGGGTTGCAGGTCAGCTCTTTCGACCACAGTGTCCATTGATGGCGCACAGACGGCGCACTGTGGGAGTTGATGGGAAGTAATCGATGGTCGAGTTTGAAATGTGTCCATTTGTCAGGCAAAAGGCGGTTTTATCCTGTCCTCGCGTCGTAGAATCTTCATGTGAAAAACTCAACGTGAAATCGTTTCCCCAGAGCTCTGCTGATAAATTTTCGACGACCACAGGGACCATGATCGAGTAGGGGGATGATGTACTTTTTCAAAAGCTGTGATGGGAATTTAGTTCAGCTTGAGATCTTTCTTGAAACTCGCCCTCTGGTTGGCTAATGACAATCAATTACGTAATTAAATCTTTCGTTGCTTTTCAGCTCGTAGACCTTGAGAGCATGAAAACGAGTTAGCACATCCTACTTCCAAGGTAACAGGTCGTCCTGATGGCGTGAAGGCAAAGGTCGGGGTGAGAGTGAACTTTTTAGGGCTTCCGGTGTTGGCATCAATCTGTGTTTTCATTTGCAAGTCGTGGAACTCCGGAGTCGCACTTGACATCTGCTCCCTGTAGCTCTTGAAGCTCTGCTGGGAGCGTTCCACCTTCCCTGGCGCACTGTGGAATCCGCTCTTTGGGAAAGTATTTTGGTCCTTGGCCTGCACCCAAATCCTGAAGTCGTAGACTATCTTTTGTCCTCTTTCTGCCCGGTGTTTATCTCGTGTCACAGCGCTGCTTTATCGATGAAACTCTGATTCTTATGAAAGAGAAGCACATTCAAGTTCTTGGTTAACTCCAGCTGCTCTGCTGTCGCTCATGTCGAACGCGCGCACAGCCTGCACATTCTCCTGATTCAGCAGGAAGTGGCTGCTTTGGATCACGCGCGCGTGTGTGTGTGTGCGCGCGCGCGTGCGTGCGCGCGTGTGTGTGCATGCGTGTTTGCGTGTGTGTGCATGCGTGTGTGTGCATGCGAGCGTTCGTGCGTGTGTGCGTGCGTGTGTGTGTGTGTGTGTGTGTGTGTGAGAGAGAGAGAGAGGGAGAGAGAGAGAGAGAGAGAGAGAGAGAGAGAGAGAGAGAGAGAGAGAGAGAGAGAGAGAGAGTGTGAGAGAGCGCGTGAGAGAAAGTGTGTCAGTCTTATCGGAGCAGTCTACTTTGATATGTATGAACGTGCACCTATTTCGGAAATGGCGTGCATTTCGAGAACGTACTCCCTCACCCCGGCCTGTTGTGACGTCAGTACGGCCACTCTGTCGTGCCTACTCAAGGGTCGTGGTTGCCCTGAGACAGGCAACCTGGAGATCAATCTAGAAGAAGAATGTTCTCATTACTTGCTCGCAAGTCCCTTCCAATGGTCAGCGACCCGAGAACTTTGCTCTGATGTGCCTCTTCTCCACCTCAGTTGGTCTTGATCGAGGGCTTGCAGTCTCCATTATTCTTCCGCACTATTGGCTGGTGACAGACTGGCAGAAATTGGTGGATGCGACTTTATTTTATGAGACTACGCCCGCCCTATACGAAGTTGTGGAGTCAATATTGGAATGGTGTGCTCCTTTTAGAACCGCAGTAGTTGTGGTGTAGGAGTAGACTAAATAATTAGTTTTAGCTATGTGGAAACTGTGATGAGTTAAGATGATTTCATTGTCACCAGTAATTTTCGTAGACCCTCGCCATGGTAGATGTTGTGCAAGTGGATCTGTTCCTAATGCAAAGGCACAGCGATTACTGTTCAGTACCTCTCGCACCAACTTGGCTCTGTTCTTCTGCTGATTTTGGTGCTGCATTGAGTTACGTGCACGGTTTTTCCATTTTGTGGTGAAACTTAGGAACTGTCGAAGTGCTCATGGTTTGCATGTTACATGTTTTTTTAAAAATCATTTTTGTCCCCACTACAAAAGGTATCCATCGGTTTGATCATTCCGTCTTATTTCGCAAGCTAACGATTATAGGGTTGAGTGACTATTGAGATCGTTTTTATCAATGGTTATTACTTTATTTCCTCAGGAGACGTAGCACTTGGGTATACATGTTAAACGTTGCTGTTCTTTACAAACGCTAGATCGAAATATCATAGGTATAGTTGTTGCTTCTGGCTGGTCATCGACGAGACCAGGTCGCGATAAAGTCTTCCTTGCAGATGTAAACACACTGAGCCGTCGTGGTAAACCAAACAAGCAGCACTCCTCACAGGAACTGCTCTGTCATGTCTTTTGCCGGTGTCTGCTGCCTCTGCTGCTGCTTCTGGCGCCGCTGCCGCTCCCTGGCAGTCGCGGGGTCAAGGTCCTTTCCCAGACGGTTTTCTGTTCCTGTAAGAAATGGCGTCCTCTAAGAAATGGCATGGCTGGAAAACAATCAATTACTGGCCCATGCTGGATGTTCGTGGTTTCGACTGAACAGAAGCTTCGCTCATAGTCTGCCGCTTTTGCTACTATGGTTTTTTTTCATGCGGTTTCCTTCAACTTTGATTATCGTCTTGCGTAATCACTTTAAGGGTCCCACGCTCTCACAGAGGTCATCTCTGAAATCTGCTTGTACGTCACTACTACTGCTGCCGCTGCTGCTTGCCCCAGTGCCACTAAAGTTACGCTGAGCCGTTGTTCAGTGTGCAGAACGATACAGGAGTGACTTCATGCGCTTCAAATGTCAATACCAACTGGCTTTTACTCGCCCACCATTGCAGCATCTACTGGTTGACTTTCGAATTATATCCACACAGGGCGGTAGGGCAGTAATGCCCGTATGCTGTAGCAACCACACCACTACAACTCTCTCTTCCCTTCCTCTCCCACTCCTCTCCCACCCCCACCCCCTCCACCCCAACTCCTGTTTCTCTATTCTCTTCTCAAACCTCTCTCTCTCTCTCTCTCTCTCTCTCTCTCTCTCTCTCTCTCTCTCTCTCTTTCAGAGATAGTCAGAAATGCCTACATTTCATCCTTGATAAATAAAGAATCAATCAATCAGTCTCTCTCTCTCTCTCTCTCTCTCTCTCTCTCTCTCTCTCTCTCTCTCTCTCTCTCCAGTCCCCCACTTCTTTGCTGGTGCTGCTGCTGTCACTGCAGGTGGTGTGGACGGGTGATGACATAAATGACAGATATGCTGACT
Source organism: Theodoxus fluviatilis (assembly GCA_034096865.1). Lineage (NCBI taxonomy): Eukaryota > Metazoa > Mollusca > Gastropoda > Cycloneritida > Neritidae > Theodoxus > Theodoxus fluviatilis. Next base: position 233,639 of record JAWQFJ010000188.1, on the reverse strand, counting down.
AGGGAATTGAAATGACACCAGGGACAGGGCAATGCTCCCCTTGTGCAGCTCCAACCACTCAGCTGCTCGCATGTCCCCTCCCACATACCTCTTGCCTGGCCTCACCTGACCTCCCTTGCTGGAGTAGGCATCCTGGTGACCAGAGGAGTGGGAAATAGGGGTGTGGGTGGGGAGGGCTGTTGGAGGGAATGGAGTGGGGCGAAAGGCAAAAGATGAGGCTTGTGAGAGGGGAGGGGATAGGTGGGGAGAGAACGATGGGAGTAGGGGGATGGAGGGGTGAGTGGAAGGTGAGGTATAAGAGTAATATATGGGATAAGTTGATGGTAAGGGGAGAGGTGATGAGGAGGGTGATTTGGGAGGGTGGGGGTAGAGATAATGAGAAGGTTAGATAAGAAAGTAGGGGAGAGATGATGAAAGAGGGGAAATAGGACATCGGGGATGAGGGGTTGAAGTGGAGGGTGTGGTGGAGGGGCTGGGTAGGAGGGGATGATGGGGTGGACGCTGTAGACTGTCTGATAGGCCAATTACTAGGAGCAGGCAGGCAGGCAGGCCGGAGCAGGCGGTGGCTGCAGAGGCGGGCCAGTGCTTGGTTGTGGCACTGCCTCCGCTGGCAGCGCGCTGCACACCGGCAGCTCGGCCCTCTCTGGCCTCGGGCTGCCCGCCCGTCCCAGTGCCACGTCTCCAAGAGTCGCAGGAACCGCCAGGCAGGCTTGGAGGCAGGCAGCTCAGGAGCGGAGTCGAGCTGCCACAGGGTGGAGTACCACGTACGCACGTTGTCGGCTCTACCTGGAGTGAGCAGAGCCGAGTTCAGTGTCAGTGGAGTCGTGCCACTTGAAAAGTTTGTTAAAGCGTAGGTTTCAGAGAATGGAAATGCACGGTATGTGAGTGAAGTCGGTCTTCATGTCATCAGAGCGGTGCTGTGTCAGAGCGAACTTGAGATGGAAGTAAATGGAACTGTACAGCCTGTGTGGATGGAGTCATGCAGCTCGTGAGTGGCTTCTGTCGTAAAGTTCTTAGAACTGGAGTATATCTTTGAACAGAACCGTCGAGCTTCCGCTTGTGAATGGAATAGCACTGCGAAAGTTCAAAACTCTGCGCTGACGCCCGCTGGGGAACAAGCTTTCACAGTGCGTGGCCGAGTTATTTCTCGTGTGTGGAGTTACGACATTTGTGAACGAGTTCTTCGAGGGATTGGAGTAACGTCACATAGGAACGCCGTTACGTTGCTGGTGAATGAAGTTTTGTGTCGATGCTCGTTACCCGGACTTTGCGTTTTACCAGGTAGGTACGTGCGTGACTGCACGCAGTTTCTGCAGCTCCTTCTCTGGATTGATTGGCAGGTGGTATCGATCCACGGCCCGTGGAGGAAAGACGTTCTGATTCGACCGTTAGACTTCATGTAAGCTTTTCAGAGTCGACTCAATCTTGCTGTCAGCGGAGCATGCTTTTCTCAATGGTTCATCGGAAAAACAGTTCAGCTGTTCGCGTGATGCTGATGTACGTCCGGGTGAACAGAAACATACGTGAAGCGTGAGGCTCTTTCTGGAAATGCAGAGGTTTGCATCCTTTCAATCACCGCCACCCCACCCCCTCTCCCACTCCCCCACCCCTACCCCCACTTTCACCGCAAATAAGAGTGAATGAGACTCAGTCGTAGTCGTGCACGTGAGAGTGCTTTTTTCCTTTGGATGGTGAAAATGGGCAGAATCTGGCGGCAGGTTCCGTAGCCGTAGTTTTTGACTCAAATGAGTCTATGTACTCCGTGAAAAACTTTAACGTTGGATTTTTCTCGGAGACTATTAAGTCTATCAACACCTAATTTGGCATGATGGTGTATGATGACAAGGCGTCAAAAAAACATACATAGTGACTTGACCTTGCTTCACTTCAAGGTCAATGTCGCAGGGGCCGTAAATGTTGTCTAAAAACAGACATTTTTCACATTTTCCCCATTTTCTCTGAAGTTTTTGAGATTGGATACCTGACCTATATATGGTGTATAGGGCAAAGTAATCCCTATCTTTTGATACCAGTTTGATTGACCTTGCTTCAAGGTCAAGGTCACAGGGGCTCTTTAAAGTTGGATTGTATACATATTTTGAAGTGACCTTGACCCTGAACTATGGAAGATAACTCTTCCAAACTTCATAACATTGTAGTACACATGTTATACTTTCATACTAGGTCACCCGTGTCGTCCGTCCGGGCGTCCGGGCAGACCGGGCGTCCTGTAATCCGTAAAAAAACTTTAACGTTGGATTTTTCTCGGAGACTATTAAGTCTATCAACACCCAATTTGGCATGATAATGTAGGATGACAAGGCGTCAAAAAACATACATAGTGACTTGACCTTGCTTCAAGGTCAAGGTCACAGGAGCTCTTTAAAGTTGGATTGTATACATATTTTGAAGTGACCTTGACCCTGAACTATGGAAGATAACTCTTCCAAACTTCATAACATCGTAGTACACATGTTATACGTTCATCGTGAGACACATTTGGTCACATATCATCAAGGTCAAGGTCACTTTGACCCTTATGAAATGTGACCAAAATGGGGTAGTGAACCACTAAAAGTGACCATATCTCATGGTAGAAAGTGCCAATAAGCACCATTGTGCTTCCTATGTCTTGAATTAACAGCTTTGTGTTGCATGACCTTGGATGACCTTGACCTTGGGTCAAGGTCACATGTATTTTGGTAGGAAAAATGTGTAAAGCAGTTCTTAGTGTATGATGTCATTGCTAGATTTAGTTGTTTGACCTTGACTTTGAAGGTCACCTGAAGGTCAAGGCCATGGAAAGATCAAGGTCGTGTAAAGGTCAAGGTCAAGCATGTGAGTCGTATGGGCTTTGCCCTTCTTGTTATCAATAACGGGTGAATCTTTATATTCTAACTCCATCCCACGTTTGACTCTCAACGGGTGGTCCCTACACACAGTACACAGTACACAGTAATTTATTGCGCCAAGTGACATCATTTAAAAAACGAGCACGAGGAAAACTAAGTGATGAAGGCTAAAAAGAAACAAAACAAAAAGCCAAACACACGCATCGCTTACACACCCTAACACGCCGTTTATGCAAAAAACATGGACATTTCCCGATGTACCTCACTCACGACACACACGCAGCTGCACACAGACAAGAGATAAGACTGCACCTGAAACCAAAGGATTAACTGGTAAATGGGGCAATATACAATGAACAATTAAAGTTACTATTTAAGAACTGTTGACAAAAGAGGAACAAACTAAGATGATACACCCACCCACCCACCCCCCTTTTAAGTGACAATAAATAATACATATGAACAGAGACAAGACCACTAAGACGTACCCCCCCACCCCCCCACCCCCATCCCACCCCCCGTCACCACACAAAAGAATACAATAGAACAATACAAAAACAACCCTAACTCCAGGGCCCGACGCTGATGTTGGACACAAACGTGACAAAAAGTAACGCGTCCGGGTTTAGGTGAAACTCCCCGGACAGGCTAAGTCAGTCACGCGGGGTGGCGGGTGCGGCCTAGGCTGAGCGCTATCGGTAAAACCCGATCAGCATTACCAGAATACCAGATTTCTAAACCGGTCCTATATTTTTCTATATACCTATATATTTTTGCTATAAGTGTA
>JAWQFJ010000188.1:217500-225000 GCA_034096865.1 Theodoxus fluviatilis | reverse complement strand
CATCTTTCTTCTTCTTCTTCTTCTTCTTCTTCTTCTTCTTCTTCTTCTTCTTCTTCTTCTTCTTCTTCTTCTTCTTCTTCCTCAGTGTGCCATTCAGTCCATTGTCTCCTCAATATGTTTTTCCTTTGTCGTCTTTTGTAGGTCTCATCTCAAGCATGAACCTATCTCGTCATTTTGGTCGTCGTTGTCATCTTTCGATTCGGGTCTTTTTGCTTTGATACTGTGTTGTATTGTCCAGTGAAATGTTTCACATCTTCTACTCGTAACTTGCTCACACGCTATTTTGGGCTCAGTTCTCTCACACCAGGGATGTCTTGTGCCTTTGACCGAAACCCAGTTTCTGTGACGCCTTCACAGAAAAACTCCTCTTCTCTGCTTCTCGAGGAAGCTAGTTGAGTCTGTGATGACATCTGACCCACAGCCTGCGCTCTACCACGTGCTCTTGGTTTACAGGGAGAGGGGTTTTTCCAGGAGCAAATTCTCCCTTTACTGTGTCGAACAAGGAACAGGCTTCTCTAATAACAAGCTCCTCCTCTGCCTAAAGAGGTGATGGGGCCTGCACATGTGGAGGAAGTTGGGGTCTGGCTGGCCTTAGGAAACCAGCACGCATTGGGGTCAGCATGTGGCTCCCATTTTCGATCCCTCAGTGAGGGTAGCAGAGGGGCGGAGTTGGGAAGGGAGGGGGTGGGGAAGGGATAGGGGAATACTGGTTAGGGTGGTGGTGTGAGAGAAGGGAGAAGTATGCAAAGGTCGTGCAGGGCAGGATGACTCGTGGTTTATGCCACTGGTCTATCCCGTGTACATGAGAGGTAGAGTTGTTTGTGACTCTGCTATTCTCTCAGGGCTGTTTCCTGGTCCAGCTCCCATTACAGCGGCGCTTGGTTTCCTCTCCTTCAGCTTGCCTAGCCTTTCTGGCGCTCTTTCCCTTAGCACAACTGTGCTGGAGTCTGCATGAAATTGGAGATGTTTGCCCACTTGACCGTCTCTGGTTGCAAATGCACTGTTCATAGGCTGGAAGACTGTTTTGTGGGTGTTGAGAGTGTGGCAGAAGTCAATTGCAAGTTAACGGTGATCTCTGGTGTATTTGGTTTTGAAATTAAATAGCTCTGTTCTCTTTTTTAAATATTGTTCTAGCTGGAAGATATTTGAATATGCTCTTTTAAGAGTTAAAAAACTCAGTGATGGCGGTTCTTCAAGGGAGCAATATACCGCAACACTTTGACATATAAAACGGGGTGTTCTTACAGTTTGCGTGCAAGGTGTAATCTCGGAAAGCAATGCTAACCTCAGTTCCTTTAGTCAACTGTCTTGCGGCATCTTCAGCTGACCTAATTTTATTTTCTGCGTCATATGTTTGTGACAATGTTTAGAGCATCTGCCGGCTGGGTGCTCTTAAGCTCGGGCGTATGTGAAGGTAGCCCGGTGCATTCGCTCGCAAATCCTTTGCATTTAGAGTCCTCTACATTATTCATGTTGAACTGTCTGCTCCGGTTAACTCGATAATGCAAATGGCTATTCCCCTGACAGCTAGTAGAAATCAGAACCTTGTTACTGGATCCAGCTGAAACGTGATAATTGACATTGCAATAAAAAATAAGCGATATAATAGTTTTGTCGTAAAGATAGTATAAGTTGGCTTGGCTTTATTAAATGGCAAAAAGAAATTAGTTTATATTTCAAGGATTGCCAGTTCTCACTCACAGGGGCTGTCTTTTCGGTGTGCCTCTTTTTGACTCATACTAGTCATCAGAACAAATTAGAGAAAGTAGGGGAGGTGGAAGATAGGGTGTGAGGGATTGGAGAATTCAAGCATTCATTAACTAAAGTGTTTATGGATGTTTGTGAAGTAAAGTGTGAATAGAGTGTACATTTTTCGTCAAAGGATGCCCTTTTTGTTGCGCTGTGTATCTCACCTTTTTGTCTAGGGAAAGACCAAGTGGGTCAATGGCAGAATAGCTAAACTGTTGTATGTTTATATTGTCTACGTATGGATGATACTTAGTTAAGAACGAATGATTCAGTCGTCTAAAATCAATTCGTTTGAGTGCTTTCAGTGGTTGACAGCTCACTTTGTGTGTTTTCGCTCTCGTAATTTCGTATGCATCTCTTGATTGAATTCTTATTCACCGTCGAATTGATAAACTTACTGTTGTGAAAAGAGAATGCCGCCCAGTTTTTCTTGAAATACAATGTTTCACGTTTCATTCTGATTTAATAACTAGGGTTTGATTTTCATTTGCTGCCTTGAGAACAGATTTTCGTATCGGCGAGTCATACGGGGCAGAAAGTTCAACGCTAATGTGGCATCTGACCTTGAGATTAAAAGTGCTATGCATTTGAACGCACTGTGCTACTGTCATTAGCACCTCTTGCTTGAACGAGCTGAGATCGTGACAAGGTTTTTTCCTCTTATGATCGGTACATTCGGTTCATTCGGATTTTCAATCACATGTATGAATTCTTCAGTACCTGACTTAAAAATTAACTATTTTCAGTAACCCGATATCCTTAGAAATGACTAAACTATCAAATCCTGATTCAATTTTTATGTAGTACGAGTTTGATTTTAGATTCTCCTCAGGTAAACAGTGTCTGGAGCTATTGATAACGTGTTCCTGCAGAGTGAAACCAAGCTGGTCTTCCATCGTCTAAAAGCTGGCGATGATGTTTGAGTCGTCCAACGAAATATAACTATGGCACTCGTAGTTCCTCCGACGTTGCACTTTGTCAGCAGCTCTTTAAATCACGAAGTCTACAAGATGATTCATAATATCGTTAAAACTGCTAATTACATCGCTATGGTTATTTTTGGGTGCGTATTTTGTCATCGAAAATCAAAACACAAAAATTAAGGATCACGAAATGAAAAAAAAACAAACTCGCAGAGACTTTTTGAATTTTGAGAATCGAGTATCATTTGCTATTGGTAGAAATGCACGACCTTGTTATGGAAGAAAGTAACTATTTGAAATGACCTGTTGTGGTATTGCCTTTGGCGAGTTTTTTTCTCATATTTATCGGGGAAGTCTCCCTTGTATGAATACTTCTAGTTTTGCACATAGTCCTCGTAAAGCTAGACGGCCGTAAGTCATGGTTGTCTGCTTGTCTTTGCAGGTGAAAGACCGGAAGTTGAAGTCACTTCCCCCCAAGAAGCCTGACCCCCGGGAATCGCTGCTTCAGCAGATCCGGTCTAAACCCACTCTACGGCCTATCAAGGGTGGCAAGCTTTTAGGTATGGATCCAAGAGTGTTTTGGAAAGTCCTAAATTCAAACCAGCATGTATTTAGCATTGTACTGAAAACGTTTCTTTGTCATGTTTCTGAATCAGTGTCAGTGTTAGCACAGGAAATGACAGATTAAAGTTGTTTAAGGATGCTTGATTAGCAGCTGACAATTCTGGTTGAGACAAGGGAGATCATGAAAAGTTACAATAAATGAACAAGTGATAGAACTCAGGAAAGAGGTCAAGCCTGTTGGTTTTCACGAGAAGATGATCAGAAAAAGGCAAAGTAATACCTACAGACACACCCATTGATTCACAGGAGTCGCTGAATTTCCAGCTACACTTATATTGTATTGTGGGTCAGTGCATTCACACGAGAACAGGTCTCCTCGAGCTGTGCTCCTAGGTGAATAATTCTTCTTTCAAAGCTGCTTGGACACTATCGCCTGGGAACGCCACCGTGCAGTGTCCTTTCGTATTCACCGCATGCAGTCTGGCATGTACACAACCGCACTGCTGTAAGCGACTGCAGATCTGTGAACTTTTTCCTGGGTAAACGACCACAGCCGAGCACGTCGCTTTTGTGCGAGGCCAGTGAGAATCATAAGTCAGAGCCTTTCCCACACTCGTGGCGGGGCAACTGGCAAAGAAAGTGATCACGCAGAATCGGCTGTTGGAGCCTTTTGAAAGAGAAAAGGGGAGAGAGAAAAAAATCCACGAGCCATTGAGCACGTGTGTATATCGGCAGTCTGAAGGTCTCCCTCTATAAAGGTTTTGCCACAGCGGGGCTTCTGCCCGACTTGCAGTTGTGCAGAGACACTGACCCTGTCTCACTTGGCTGGCTGCCTGCGTCACCGTATGCTGTGCACAACTAACATGATTCAGGCTCTAGGGGGTGTTCCTGCTCCGGCAATTTGGCGGGCGTTTTGTTATGGGTTCCCGGTTAAAAGGGAGAATTCGAATGCCGTGAACGTAGTAATGAAAAGGAGAGATCCGAGCGCTGTGGAATAGTTGGCACATTGCAGGCGTAGGGCTTGGAGCTATAGAGAGGGGAACATCTCTCTACTCCAATGTAGCAGGACAAACTCCGTTTAGCAGGACAAACCCGGGTTCTTTTGGTGAAGGGTACATGTTTATTTCAGCTCGCACAAACTTGGAGACCGAGCGAGACTGCAAGACAGGCACGTCTGCTCTGCTCGCCTCTCCTGAGCGGTCTCCCTGTCCAAACACATCTGCTCCCCAGCATGCAGGGAGCTCAGCTCTATCACAACAACAACACTAATCAAAGCACTACATTCTATTTAAAATCAAGAGAACAATGGACAATGGTGGAGGCAGTTTATGTGCTGATGGCCTGGCCGCCTGCGATACCCCTACAGATAAGAGAGGCTGACCCACAGCTACACCTCTGTTCAGCGTTGTTTTTGACATGGCCAGAGGTCAAAAGCCAGGTCGAGATGCAGCCAGCCAGCCGGGGCCAGGAGGATAACGCACATGATAAACCGAGAGAGAGAGAGAGAGAGAGAGGGAGAGAGAGAGAGATAGTGCCCTTCTACAGTAAGGCTGGCAGGGAGATCGTTCCGCCAAATCGCCTTATGCTTATTGAGGGAAGTCCCCTGCCTTGGAAAACAGTTGACACCCGGAATTCAGAATTGGGGCTTGTGATGGATTGTGGGCTTGTGATGGATTGTGGGCTTGTGATGGATTGTGGGCTTGTGATGGATTGTGGGCTTGTGATGGATTGTGGGCTTGTGATGGATTGTGGGCTTGTGATGGATTGTGGGCTTGTGATGGATTGTGGGCTTGTGATGGATTGTGGGCTTGTGATGGATTGTGGGCTTGTGATGGATTGTGGGCTTGTGATGGATTGTGGGCTTGTGATGGATTGTGGGCTTGTGATGGATTGTGGGCTTGTGATGGATTGTGGGCTTGTGATGGATTGTGGGCTTGTGATGGATTGTGGGCTTGTGATGGATTGTGGGCTTGTGATGGATTGTGGGCTTGTGATGGATTGTGGGCTTGTGATGGATTGTGGGCTTGTGATGGATTGTGGGCTTGTGATGGATTGTGGGCTTGTGATGGATTGTGGGCTTGTGATGGATTGTGGGCTTGTGATGGATTGTGGGCTTGTGATGGATTGTGGGCTTGTGATGGATTGTGGGCTTGTGATGGATTGACCTCGTGGGAATGGTGTGGGAACGCATACATGCAACTCATTTGATCCGCCACAAAACTGACAGAAGTTTGATTTCTTTTCGAGCTTTGTAACTTGACCCCCAAAAAAGTATTTCAGTTTTTTTGTGTGTTGGTCTTTTTGCTCGTCTGACTGTTTTCTTTGTATATCTTTTAATGAACCACTGCTCTTTGTCTCAATTTGGTTTCGTATTTGTATTACTATTTTCATAACATAGTTTTTTTTTACTCACATGCGAAGCAAAAGTGAGTCTATGTACTCACCCTTTTCGTCCGTCCTGGTGTCTGTAAAAAACTTTAACGTTGGAATTTTCTCGGAGACTATTAAGTCTATCAACACCCAATTTGGCATGATGATGTATGATGACAAGGCGTACAAAAACATACATAGTGACTTGACCTTGCTTCAAGGTCAAGGTCGCAGGGGCCATAAATGTTGTATAAAAAACAGCCATTTTTCACATTTTCCCAATTTTCTCAGCAGTTTTTGAGATTGGATGCCTGACTTATATATGGTATATAGGGCAAAGTAATCCCTATCTTTTGATATCAGTTTGATTGACCTTGCGTCAAGGTCACAGGAGCTCTTTAAAGTTGGATTGTATACATATTTTGAAGTGACCTTGACCCTGACCTATGGAAGATAAATCTTCCAAACTTCATAACATTGTAGTACACATGTTATACTTTCATACTAGGTCACCCGTGTCGTCCGTCCGGGCGTCCGGGCGTCCGTCCGAGTGTCCGGGTGTCCGGGCGTCCTGTAATCCGTAAAAAACTTTAACGTTGGATTTTTCTCAGAGACTATTAAGTCTATCAACACCCAATTTGGCATGATGGTGTAGGATGACAAGGCGTACAAAAACGTACATAGTGACTTGACCTTGCTTCAAGGTCAAGGTCACAGGAGCTCTTTAAAGTTGGATTGTATACATATTTTGAAGTGACCTTGACCCTGAAACTATGGAAAATAACTCTTCCAAACTTCATAACATTGTAGTACACATGTTATATTTTCATACTAGGTCACCCGTGTCGTCCCTCTGGGCGTCCGGGCGTCCTGTCGTCCGTAAAAAACTTAAACGTTGGATTTTTCTCGGAGACTATTAAGTCTATCAACACCCAATTTGGCATGATGGTGTATGATGACAAGGCGTACAAAAAATACATAGTGACTTGACCTTGCTTCAAGGTCAAGGTCACGGGCCGTAAATGTTTAAGAAACAGCCATATTTCACATTTTCCCAATTTTCTCTGAAGTTTTTGAGATTGGATACCTGACCTATATATAGGGCAAAGTAATCCCTATCTTTTGATACCAGTTTGATTGACCTTGCTTCAAGGTCAAGGTCACAGGAGCTTTTCAAAGTTAGATTGTATACATAATTTGAAGTGACCTTGACCCTGAACTATGGAAGATAACTGTTTCAAACTTAATAATTATGTGGGGCACATGTTATACTTTCATCATGAGACACATATGGTCACATATCATCAAGGTCAAGGTCACTTTGACCCTTATGAAATGTGACCAAAATGGGGTAGTGAACCACTAAAAGTGACCATATCTCATGGTAGAAAGTGCCAATAAGCACCATTGTGCTTCCTATGTCTTGAATTAACAGCTTTGTGTTGCATGACCTTGGATGACCTTGACCTTGGGTCAAGACCACATGTATTTTGGTATGAAAAATGTGTAAAGCATTTCTTAGTGTATGATGTCATTGGTAGGTTTAGTTGTTTGACCTTGACCTTGAAGGTCACCTGAAGGTCAAGATCATGTAAAGTTCAAGGTCAAGAATGTGAGTCGTATGGGCTTTGCCCTTCTTGTTAATAAATAAGTTGTATTCACTATTATTTCACGAAATTTTGAAAATGTCTTTCAGTTGAAAGATTTACTGTCAATTTTCCATCTACTGTTTATTTTCAGTATGAAGAGCCACTTATAGTCCTTTGGTTTCCATTATGTACATGCGAACATCTAATTGCCTTCTGTCATTTTCATTGATGATCCTGGATATGCCCAATATTCTTAATTGCTATGAATAACAAGCTGAGTTCGCCATATCATTTCTTTTTTCAAC
>JAWQFJ010000188.1:210000-212500 GCA_034096865.1 Theodoxus fluviatilis | reverse complement strand
CCCCACCACCACCGGCACTCTTTCCCCCTTCCCTCCACTTCCTTTCGTTTTCATGACGCAGGCAGGTAAACCTGTGGGAAGTTTCCCTGCAGCGTATATTATCATCTAATGATTGTATGCACCAACCGCGCCTTTAACAAAACCTGCCTTCTGGTCACCTGTCATCTGTTAGCTAGTATTAGGGTAGCCGTTAGGGTGTTTACGTGAAACAGGACTGCATGGGAAGGAGGGACAGTTTATGTTATATTTGGAAAAGCAGCAGGAGGGGCCACAACTACAACGACGATGACAGCATTTTGGACAACTGTAATAGCACTGACGGCCCATACAAGGACAGCAGTAACAACAACAACGACATTGACAACAGCATCTGATTTCAAATCCATCGACTTATGAAAACATTTCCTGAGAACATATAACATCTCGAATTAGTGATACCATGTCTCTTGGAGAGAAAACTTCAAGGCAGCATGTACACCTGTCAACACAAGTTTGCTGGCAGTGTAGCTCATTGATTTACCATCGATCGATCAGTGAAGACCCTTGATTATTGATAACCGAGGTATTCCGAAGGCCCTTGCATTCCAGAGAACAGATTACTTGATCCCCGATAGATATCCGCGATAGGTGGGGGCTTGGAGTGCTTTTTCTGCCACTTAATTCTCCTCATCAGCCCTCAGGATCTACTGGTATTTTCTCTGGCAGGAAGCGCATTGATTTCCCCATGGTCAGACGCACGTGTCGAGTGAGGAGTGATTGCTGCAGTCCTGTCGCAGCTCGTCTCCCTGCCCCACTGTCTGAGCGCTTACAGCCGCGCTGACTTCCTCTCGGTGTGCGTTCACACGTCCAGTTTGAACGCGTCCAAGCTTGTGCTTCCAGCGAATTTTTATTGTCCACGTTTCGAAGATTAAAGTCGAGCCAAAGATGGATTTTTTTTCTTCTTCTGAGTCTTCGCTCCTTTCACTGCCTATTTTTTGAGCCGCAGTTACCACGAGTAATCGTACCAGTGTGTGCATTCAGGCGTGCAAGCTACAAATACTCGAACCAATATTTTTTTTGTGAAACAAGGGAAACTCCAAAAACATTTTAATGAGATTTAATCGTTCTATTGAGTCCAAATAGGAAATCATTAGATTTGAAGGTTTTCCAGCACGAATGAATGACTTCTGGTTAACACGTGATTTACAGCTAATCACATTCGATTATAAAGGGTGCTTCACGTCAATGCTTTCGGGGTTTTGCATACACGGGGGGGGGGGGGGGGGGGGGGGGTGTCATCAGGAGACTTGTGCCTGAGAGACAATGGTCTTGGGGGATTTGTAGTCACTTTTCCACCTTTTTTCCCCGTTAGAGTTTTAAAAATTAGGCTTACATACGTAACAAAAATTTATCACTTGGGGCATGCTATACGTAACACATGTAAGAGCATTCCGGAAGGGCATATTTTAAAATGTGGGTGAGTCTAGTAACAACTTGAAGATGTACTTGCTAACTGCAGCTGTGTCATAGAAAACAGGCTTTACCACACCTTTAGTGTTGAGTGATGATGTATTCTCGAAAAGTTGGCAGTTTTTCCATGTCCACTAAACCCTTCCTTAACTGTTCAACCCAAATTCGCCACTGTCATCGTGAGACATGCGTGTTGCTAGGTGAAAGAATGTCAACATAAGCTTCCTTCCTGGTCGTCAATTTAATGGCGCCCTAGCTATAGACGGCAAACGTTGTAGAGGTTTTTCAAGATCATGGTCGGTAAACATCTTTGCTTTCACGCGCATTGCAGGACATTACTTGCTCGTCCTTGACTTTACCGCTCCATCTCTCTACACGTACTTGCTTGTTACAACCAGTTCCCCTTATCTAGAGCTTTCGACACCGTGTACCTCGTAGTTGCAGGTACACTTGAACTGATTCCTCCAGTCGTAAGTCGCGTTCCTTGGGAGCAAAGTCATTCGTTGATGGGTCGATACGACAGGAGCAGGACCACGTAGAGAGGAAAGAGAGATCGAAGTGCAATAGATTGGAGGGGGCTTACCCAGGGACTGAAGACCCGTAGACTTTGCTTAGTGACAGCTCAGTGAGATCTCCACATTTTGCTTGAAAGCACGCACAGGCACTTGAAACCATTGGTTATTACGCAGAGGTGATAAGGATAAAACGAGAAGGAATGAGTTAGTGTAACCGCGTATATGCGGACAGGTGGGGGGTAGGGTGGATGGTTGAGTGGGTAGGACGCGCAGAGAAGGAAATATGCAGGTGAAGAGTTACAGACCGATACAAAATGGCGTGACAGATTTTGTGACGTACATAGGAAAAGAATGATGTGGGGTGGGCAAAATGGACAAAGATGTTCTTTAATCTGGTGAGGTAGTCGATAATGTTGTGACCGCATCGAGCATTTACAGGCAAGTAATTATCATCATCGTATTTTTTTATATAGAAAACATATCCCAAAACAAATGTGATTAAGTGGAACAAAAACAGAGTCCTCGTCCGAGAACTT
>JAWQFJ010000188.1:192500-205000 GCA_034096865.1 Theodoxus fluviatilis | reverse complement strand
CATGATGGATCGGGGCCAAGTTTTCTCCATGAGCATTAACGCCTTCCTCCTTGTGAGTCAGACAGAAGAAAACCTGCAGAGTGTGCGCGCGCACGCACACACACACACACACACACACACACACACACACACACACACACACACACACACACACACACACACACACACACACACACACACCTTCACTGCCTTTTACAGAGTTAACAGGCATGCCTTTTCAGCCCCATGATGCCCATGATCCTGGCTCATTCTTACGTGATCTTGAAAGCACAAAGCCCACGCATGACGGTCTGACCATGTGACAGTCTGGTCAAGACTTTGAAGTGAAGTGGATGGCGTTTAGATAGTGGCACTCTTTGCATCTTCTGGAATGCTGGTTTTGGGAGATTTTGAGGTGTTTTTTGTGTGTGTGTGTTTTTTTTTTTTTTTTTTTTTTTTTTGGGGGGGTTCCTGTTTGGTTTGCAATTTGTTTGCACCTTGGTTTTATTGCATTTTGATTGCTTGTGTTCTTGTGAATTGAAGTGTGTGTCATTTGTTTGAAGTGTCATCTGTCTTGCTTTTGACTTGGTTTGATTTATGATATGAAAGATTTATTTGCTAACCATGTGAAAAATTTCATGAGACTTTAAGAAAAAGTAATGCAGCATGTGAAGAGTCTGAACACCTCCCATAGAAATGAAAGTTGAGAGTAGCCAGCTTAACCTTTAACCTACTCACATGAGGTCAGCATTGGAGCAACCTTCATAAACATGTTTACAATCCTTACCAATAATCATAAAATTAGTTCAACTCCTGCACCATGACCTGAGTACCATTGATGTTTGTTGATGAAAAGATTTATGTTGTGGAAACATGCATGAGAATTTTTTCAAAAAGAAAAGGAGTAGAAGTAGAAGAGAAAAGAATCTTACAACTGCATCTGTTCCCTCCTTTTAAAAAAAAATCAGAGTTGTTGTATCTTGAATTCCCGAGTTGACCAGCCTGCTGTTTGAGTTGACTGGCTTGGGGAATCCTGAATGCAGTTGACTTTGCCATTGCCCCCTTTGTGCATTGTGGCTTCTGAAGCGACATCAGTGATTCTGTGTAATCCTCCTCAGGGCCTGCAAATATTTCTTTGGTAACATGACTGCCCCCATTTTTGTGCAGGCCTATTGGTTGAAGCCAAGGGCAATGTTTGCCATCAAATGGGATGAGATGACAGAGTCAAACTTCCTTGATTACTCAGGTGATGAAATTGATCAGGTCGCATTCCCCCAAGAGACATCCCTGAACTTTTTACCTGTACTTTAGAAACACTGGCATTCTTTGAAAAGATGAGCTTTGTCATTGATTTTCATTCTGGGCAGATTTCTGTCACTGTTAAAAAAGAAAGAAACAAACAAGTTAAAAACCCAAAGAAACATAAAAAGAACACACCTTAAGAATGTTCTGTAACGTGAATGCAAAAAGTTGAGGTTGAAAGCATTTAAAGAGCTGCTTCCATCCAGTTTGAGGCATTGTAGAGAAGTTCTAACAAAGAACATTAAGAGAATATAAAGACTTTTCATAATAATAGAAAATAATTATAGAAAATAGTATAAATCATGTTGCTTTTTATATAAAAACGCTTGTGGAAAAACCACAGTTGTGCTTGAGATTCTTCACATTTTATCATTTCTATTTCAACGTCAAATGTTATTTTTGTGTCTATTATGTTACCTTATTTTCCTTCAAGTATGAATTTGGGGTCTATTTTCAATATTAAAATTGATAACAGCTTTCTATGCCTTTACATATATTGGTGTGTGGAAATAAATGTCCAAGATTAACCACACCATTCAGGCTATCTCCTGCATCCCTACTTTATGATTTTGAGTACTATGGGTTGCCATGGTTACTGCATTGCAGAAGAAGTGGCAAAACCCGGTGGAGTGTCTGAGTTTGACACTGGAGGAAGTGATGCACATTCGCTCCGTGTTGACCAAGGCAGAGCTGGAGTCCCTCATCACCCAGCCTGATGTCCACAGCCAGGTCTCCAAGAACAAGGTAGGCAGCTTGTCTGGCCACTGCTAGCCACCCCCCACCCCCACCCCCCACCCCCCCCAAAAAAAAAAGAAAAAAAGTTTTGGTTACTGTAACATAGCAAAAAAGATCAGGGTGGAATGGGAAAATGTCTGACAAAGTAGAGAGAGATTCCCTTGGAGCTTGAGGCCTTTTTGAGTGAGGGATGCTTACACCGACATGTACTGCACAAGCTCATAGATTAATGATCAGCATCTTTGATAGAACCATGATTTGACTCTGAACACACACACACAAACGCACGCATGTACGCACGCACACACACACACACACACACACACACACACACACACACACACACACACACACACCACACCACACCACACCACACCACACCACACCACACCACACCACACCACACCACACCACACCACACCACACCTCTTCAATTTCTGTGCTTTTTCTCAAAATCAGCCAAAGGCCAACTTCACTCATTCCATGGTGGAGGGTCGTAATGGCATGGTATGTAGTTAAGTAGGGCTGGTACACTGGCCTTGAGCTGGCTGCTTGGTTGTGAAGAAAAGCTTGTGCAGCACAGGAATACAGGACTCGGCATTATTTGCAGGATGCCTTTGAGTTGGAAAGAGTGCACTGATGTGAGTTAGGCTGCTTGGTCTCAGAAGACAAGAATGGTAGCACAGCACAAGCATGCAGGGTGTTACATATACATAGAACATGCACTGAAGTTAAACAGGAAGCATCGTGATGTTGAGCGGCCTGCTTGCCAATGAAGGACAAGACAGGAGTGTGGCAGACAGGGAGACAGGCCCTGGAAGTCATCAGCAAGGAATAGTGGTGTAAGGCAAAATGTCCTGGGCCCCACATTGGATTAGTAATGCGCTGCTGGAATTTTGGGCACTCTGTGGAACACTAGGTGGAAATTTCTCGGCTTTGGAATGCCTTAGCCTGACTGATGTAGATGAATATTATTTTATGACCTTGAAGTAAATGTAAAATTGAAACTAGGCTGAACAGCATCTTGTAGATTGATTTATAGGAGAGAAAACAAAATGCTCCAGAGGAAGACAAAATGTCACAGTATAGTAGTTATTTTCTTTGAGAGCACTTGACAAGTGTACAGAGAGATTGAAAGCATTTTTAATTGTATCGTTTTGTAGATTGGCATTTATTGTGGGGGGAAAACTTGATGATAAACCCAGGCTTAAAAAATGAGTGAAGTACTGAGTATGAAAATTGCCTTAAGAAGAACCATTCAAAAAGGTTGTGTCCTGCCTAATAGAGACTAATGTCATGATCTGCATGCGAGGGCAGAGTGTATATTGTATGCTGTTTGCTTGATTGCAGCTGTGCTTCACCTGCAAATCAGTCAAGTTTTCGCTGTTTGGGGAGTGGGGAACAAAATGCAAGTTCTGCAAGAGGACAGTGTGTGGCAAGTGTCTAAGAAAGGTGAGTGTGTGGCAAGTGTCTAAGAAAGGTGAGTGTGTGGCAAGTGTCTAAGAAAGGTGAGTGTGTGGCAAGTGTCTAAGAAAGGTGAGTGTGTGGCAAGTGTCTAAGAAAGGTGAGTGTGTGGCAAGTGTCTAAGAAAGGTGAGTGTGTGGCAAGTGTCTAAGAAAGGTGAGTTTGAACATGTCGATGTTCCACTGCCCAGCATCACTCTATCTTACAATTTCTCATTTTTGTCATCTCCTTAGTTAATACAACCATTTTTGTTGGGGTTTCATTTTATTTGTTCTTGTACAGCTGGCAACTCTCCAATTTCTTTTGCTCATTGTGGAAAGCTTTTTTTCAGTGAACGTTTGAGAATGTTGCCTTTGAAGTTTCAGAGACATTCATACTTGTAAGTGGTCCATCTTATATCTTTTCTTTTTCTTCTGAGTTTTAGGAATGTGTTTTGTATTATTGCAAAGCCTCAGTTCATCTTGATCAACACAGAATGTTTCACTTTGAAATTGTTGGAGGGAATGCTCTGTGGGGTTTTTGTGGGAACAATTAATGAGGGCTTGGCTTTCCATGAATCAAGAAATGGAGACAATTTCCCTAGAGCTCATCAACTCATCACTTTCTCTGTGTTTCAGGTCAATGTTCCTTCGGACCAGTTCAACAACATTCCAGTGTACACACTCAGCCCCATGCCTCTCAGTCCAGACACCAAGGAAGCCGTTGAGAAGTTTGTGAGGTGAGCAGGAAGCTCTCGGCTCATCTTAGTTTCTTTGGCAACATGGACCACAGTAATGCCATCGCATCGTTATCTCACAGCCATGACCTTCCCTGGACAAAATATCCATCACCTTTTTGCAGGTCACACAGTTCACCTACAGGTCAATATGAACCAATGTGATATCCTGATACTCATTGTAACCATTTCCTTTTTCTCCACTTTGAAAACTTCCATTGCCTTATCAAGAACCCCTTAATTCACTATACTTTTTACTTCATATGGACTTTTTGCACATTGTCACTTTGTTCACCATCTCTCTCCACAGCAAATCCCCCACTGGCTCTGTGCCCCCAACTCCAGCCACTCCACGCAAGCTGCCCGAGAAGCGGCGAACCCTGCAGCGGTCCCAGTCAGTGCTGAGCAAACCTCCCACGCGCCAGATGCTGAAGGGACCAGAGATGAGCATCTGCTGCGACTGCAAGCAAATGATCAATGAGATCATCCGCACCTCCCGCACCTCCCTCTCCCTCATTTCCCAAGGCAAGGACCCCAGAGATAGCGAGATAAGAGGTGCAGCCCTGACTATAAGCAGAGTATGAGCCCCTTAGACATGTCTCCTCCGTGCTCTGTGGGTGTCCATATCACCCTTCTTTAGTTGGAGGGGGCATCCACTTGAGGGATCTCCTGTACCCTTCCTTTAGGATTGGGATGCAGAGTCTTAGGCCTCCCGGGGCTGTTTGCCTGTACCCCCTAGGGGTGTCTTTTCAACCCCCTTCTGGAGGGGAAGACTGCAGGATTTAGGATCCTATGTTGTTCAGCACTCCCCTACTTGGAGGGCAGGTGTGGAGCCTGAGATTCCCTGAGACTGTTACATCACCCCTCGTAGGAAAAGACTGGATTCTCTGTGGAGGTCAGCACACCCCCTTGGGGAAGGAATGCAGAGTGTTATGCCCTCTTGAGATGTCTTATTTCCCCATACCCCTCTCCCCCCCGTAGGGTCCCAGAAAAGGATTGTTCCCTGTGGTGATGTCCTTCCTGTGTCTCATGGAAGGGCGTTTGTGTCACCTCCCCTGTGGAAGTGTCCAATACTTTGTGTTGTGGTCCTGAAAGCTTGTGTGTGCTGCCTGAACAGTCTCTCCTTCCTTTCCACTGCCCTTCATAGGTCTGTATTGCTAGATTTGCCTCCAAGTGCTTGATGGTGACAGCATTTTTTTTGTTTCTTTGGACTATGTTCAACGAGAGCTGCATGGACTTTAGTACTGAACATGAATAATGCAGTGAAGTGGAGGAATTTTCAAATAGAAGTTTTGAGGAATTGACTTCTACCTGTTGAAATCTTCAGCACTAGAATAAGCAGAGTTTCTTTCTGAGGGACATCTACAGAATGTATTCTCTTGACTGCCCTGAGGGAACACTGGCCCTTGAACTCTCAGAAAGGAATATGAAGACATGACAGCAGGAAGAGTCTAATAACCTCTTTGGAAGAGAGAGAGTGTGTTAGTTACCCAAGAAATGTAACCATTGAAGGTTATGCTTAGACGCGTTGTTTTTCTCTGAAATACAGTTATTCACAGGACAAGCTCTTTGGGAGAGAGGGCTGGGGAAAATCTCTGATCTGATAGGTATTTGTTTTTCAAATTTTTATTTTTATTTTAAAGATTTGCTGAAATGTCCTTCACACCTCATCTCCAGCCATTGATAGCAAGTCTGCCTCACTGGTGCAGGAGGAATATGTGAATCACAGGTTTGGAATCAAGCCTCCACCATTATCACTGAGAGGGATAGAGCAGTGCTCTATGGTCCTCAATAAGATATGTTGGTATCAAGGAGTCTTCACTTGTTCTAGGCAGTAGGTGTGATAGTGTGAAAATAATTTTGTTTTCAATAGAGCAAAGGCTTTTCATGTAAGATTGAAATAAGATTTTCTGACTTGAAAATATGGGGGTAAAATAATTTAAACTATTCCTTGTACTCTATGGGCGACATGACATAAATAAATCTGCTCTGTCCAAATTTCTTCCATGTTGTTCATAATCTTAAGAAAAGTTTGCATCACTGAGCAACCACATATTGTCTGTTCAAAAGTCTTGATGACTTTCGTTCCCAGAAGGGCAAAACAAAAACAAAAAAGAATCATTCTGAGATTTAAAACATTTTTTCAGTCTTATTTTCATGACTCTCTGAAGGCTGCCTCCCTGAGCATTGTACACCAGCTGTTTCCTGTATCTGCAACTCCTGTTCCTGCATTGTATTGCATCAGTGTCTTTCCCAAGGCCTGTTCAAACGATCTTATCCACCGTCTGTGATTTCACACGCCATGAAATGGGTAGTTGCATATGAATTGTATCAGCAATAAATGTGTGATTAAAAATATACTTTTTGAGAAAAGGTTAGCAATAACCATGGACAGGTATTTTTGACAACTACTCTGTGTTAAGGCATGAGAAGGAATGTACAACACATGTGTGCATATACGTCAATGCTTTAGTCTTGCCAATGTAAATCAAAGTCACTTTTCTCCATATACACCTGATGACCTCTGTCAGTTTTATTGTTGTTTCATCTCATTTGCTGAAAGTACGTATTTTCTTTTGTTTTGTTCCATTTTACGCCTTTTACAATCAAACTAAGCTGAGAGGTGTTTCACTTTGAAATCACAGTGCAATTTCTTGTACTTTAATTAATACTGAAAAGTCTTGTTGGGAAGTAGAAGCAGTAATAGCAGCTGGAGTTATTGTAGTAGTAGTAGTAGTAGTGGTTAGTGGAATATGCTGCTATATGTTAAGGCCTGTGCATGGACATTTTATCTTTTGAATCGGCACGGTGTCGTCATCCATGCTGAATACTGTGCTAATGCCCCAGTTGACTCGGTGCTAGGTCTGAAAATACACTCCTTGAGTTGAATGTGTGAATCTCATTTTGGCTCTGTCTTCAGAACAACTATTTTTAAGAGGAGGCTAATCATCAAAAAACCTTTTCTTTCATTTGCTAAGTTCAATCTGCTGCTTAGTGACTCTTGAAATAGTCCAATTCTGAGTGCAGTTTTCTCATAATTTTGTTTATCATCTGTAGAAATCATTTCCTGGTGTACATTGGAAAATATGTGTAAGATCATTCTTTATGCTTGTAAGAAAAATTGACTCTGTCCATACAGCATCAGTGATCTTGAGATCCCTGCGCAACTTGTGATGGAGAAAGGAAAAACACTGGCCATCTGTTTGGAAGATTTTGTCTCCCTGTAAAGATTTATGCCTTGCCCCTAGTACAACCTGCTGCCTTGTGTAAAGTGTCTACAAAATTTCCATTCAGTGTCCACCCTCGTTTAGGGACAAATGTTATTTATCATTGTCAGTGTTTCTGTAAAAAGCAAAAGACGAAAGAATACATACATGAATACACAGCCAACGTTGTCACTGATATAGGTTTGTAAACCTTGTGGTTGTGATTCAAATCTTATATGATATTATATGTTGATATTTGCTTTCTTGTGGTTCATCTCATGCTAGCTGAGTGGCTTCCATGAATTAATATGAACTGCTCTGTTACCCTGGCATTTACCATCGAAAATCACTCCGCACCATCTCATGAAAAATTTTGTGATGATACTGTTTAAAAATATATATTTGGTAGATAAGCCTAGATATCTGTGTTGAATTGTGTATCATCTGGATTGAAATATCATATGAATTATTTGTTTGAAAGTTATGCTACTGAAGTTGGCATCATTTCCCATTTTTGATTCCAAGACCTTGGTTTTGATGATCTTGGGCTGATTCAGATGATGCAGAGAGAAAAGATGGAGCCTCTGTCTGTTGAATGCACAGTTGTGAAATTAGATCATTCACTCAGATTTAGATCACAGTTGTACTGTGTGAACAAAGAAAGAGGGGAAGGGAGAGAGAGAGAGAGAAAGAGAGAGAGAGAGAGAGAGAGAGAGAGAGAGAGAGAGAGAGAGAGAGAGAGAGAGAGAGAGAATGAATAAATGAATGGATGAATTCCCTATGCTTGGCCGGTTCAAAATGAGGCTGGAAGTCAAGAGACAAGACTGTAGATATAGAGACGTGAGTGGTAGGCTCTTGTTTCTGCTGCTGTTCTTTCTTCAGTAGTGAAGTAAGCATAGTTTGCTTCTAGCCATGTGCCAGGAAACTTTCCAAAATGTTTAAACTCATATAGTAGAATGTCATTATCTTATGTGTGCTTTTGTTCATAGAAAGGGTGCAGCTGCAAATTGAGTGTGAGAGTGATTGACACTGTGACTCACTGAGCAGTGCTTTTTTTTAGACCCATATCCACAGATGTAGACAGAGCTGATCACATGTAGTAGTATTGCTGTCTCATAGCCCAGATGAACAGATAGTGCATGTAGCCAGGCAGTAAATAGTATGGCTGACTACATTCGATGTGTGTTTGACAATGGTGTACATAGATGAATGGATGAAAAATCAAAGAGTTTATGTATGAGTAGGAGAAACACAAAGAGAAAACCCACATTATGGATCTTACTCTTGAAAGGAAAGTTGTGATACCCACTGTATTTTCACTTGGATTCTTTCCCATCCCAACTATCATCCACCAGCGCAGTTGAAGCTGCATGTCTGAAACATTTTTTGCGAAGATGAAGGATGTAAGCAAGTCTGTATCTCACTGTGCATGTGCATTGTTTTTAGTGCCGAGAACATAGCTTTTAATCTTTCAGAAAATGGTCTTGAAATAAAGTTCTTCACTTGTTGCACCTTTTCATTCACATCTTTGTGAAATGATCACACAGTGTGCATGTGGAGTTCAAACCATTTAACACTAGAACTTTATTTTGGTGAAATGTTTTCATAGTGCCATGGTTTTATTGGGTATTTCTCATTGCAGTCATTACTAGTACTACATGATCGCTTTAAGCTAATTGATTTTCAGACCAGGAGCAGAAGATAGATCTGATCCAGCATTTTTTGTTGAAATTAATCACCCAAGGGGATTTTTACATTGGTGGTGTTATCTGTCTTGTGTAGTGGACACTTAACGACTAAAAATGGTTAACCCAGTGTGATAAACTCTCAAGGAAGACTGATAGAATGACAGGCTCTGTAGAAGACAGAGTGAAGGAGTGGAAAGAGAGATATGTGGGAAAAGATGGTATGGAAGATGTTATGGTCATGAGTACCTTCTGTCAACACTTTAATGGAATGAATGGTGTGAGAACAGAGAGCAGTGCTGTAAATAGCTGTACAGGAACATTTTAACACAGACTTGGTCTTCCGCCTGTGGAGAGGGCAGAAGGGAGATAGGGAGACCGAGGTAGTCAGGGTGTCCCTGATGAAATGCCTGTATGTGCCCACATTGGGAACTTTGTGACCTGGCTAGCTGCATTGGCCGTCCTTGTTAAGTGGTGATTTGGGATTGAGCAAAGCCTGCTTATCAACAAAATACAAGTCAAAACCAGAAGTACATACCTGCATGCATATATCCATGCATACACTCTCTCTCTCTCTCTCTCTCTCTCTCTCTCTCTCTCTCTCTCTCTCTCTCTCTCTCTCTCTCTCTCTTCTCTTCTCTTCTCTTCTCTCTCTCTCTCTCTCTCTCTCTCTCTCTCTCTCTCTCTCTCTCTCTCTCTCTCTCTCTCTCTCTCTCTCTCTCCCCCCTGACTTTGTGCTAATACAAGTTGGTTGAAAGTACTGCAATAATCATAACACATACACATCTTTCCAGAACCAGAAGATGATGAAAATGTTTGAGTTTTTAAGTTATCAAATATGGATGTCATGTACTTGCAAAGTTATTTTTTGCTTTCCCTTCATTTTGAACATTGACTTTGTGGGAAAAGCATATTACATTCCATCGATCTACTCATCAAATTAATCTGGAATGTTTGTTTTGGTTTTTGTTTGAAGTACTTGTTTCAAGAGGTATTTAGAAACCATTGAATACATTTTTTCACTGTGGAAGTTTACTTCGTAAAATCATTTGCATCCATCATTGCTAAGATCTCACTAGGGTTATTAAAAAAATCCGTGTGAAAAATGTGTATGTCTAGATATGAAAAATTATTCAGTTACCTCAATTAAGATCGAGATTTCTTGTTCTTTTCTTTTTTTTTGTTATTCTCAATTTGAGGCATTTTATGTGCATCTTGCATGTTGCTTCTGTTGTTTCACCCCTCCCCTGTACTTGTTGGTGAACCAGCCCTTCAAAACCACCATTTTGATGACTCGTTTCTTGATGATCTCTAGATATGATAGTAGTTGAGTACACCCTGCATTGCAGCTGCAATCACTCCGAGAGAGCAGAGCTAGTGGCATTGTGATCCTGTATTTATTTGCTGTTGTAGCATGTGCATCCACAAATGAAAAGGTGTTATAATCAAACCCTTGTCAATAAAACAAATACTGAAACTACAGAGTTTGTTGTGTGTACTGCATCAGACAGACAGATGGGTCAGGGTAAGAATTGACCCACCGCGTCTCCCTACGTAAGAGGCGAATAACTAGGGACACCGTGACTGGATTAGCGTTTACTCGATTCTAGTGATTTTCGTGCTTAGTGCCATAGTGGCCTTACATAGCCTTCAGAGGCTGATAGGCCGTAAAACACCATCCATCAATCACAATCTGGGATGGATAGATGGATGGACAGAATTTTGTGGCTATCAGCTGTTGTAGACTTTATAAGACCATTAGTCATGAATAATGTGAGAACTGGTAAGAGTAAGAGCACATCAGGGCTCGAGTTCCTAGTTATTCGCCTCTCACAAAATGGTAGGACCCTCCAACCCACGGGGGGATTTACAGTTTGGGATCCCACCCATCGTAGGACAAATAAAGAGTGACTGAAATAGATTCCATTGGAGATGCAGGGAATGAGCTAAAGAATGAATGAGATGCTGCCACTTCATGGCATGGTCGGTGGTCGGAAACCGTCATAAATCAAGATTGCTATAATTTCATGCATGCCTGTTGGGGCAGGTGTGCAAGTCCTGCTGAAGCAATCTATCCACTTAGGAGTGAAACATGGGCAGTCAAGGCATGCTGTTAATTGATTTATCAGTTGTGAGGCATTGAACTAAAATCATGTTGAAAATACTCCCAAAAGCGGAGATGGTGTTAATAGGTGACCCTGCCTGCCCTCTCTGTGCTTGCCATCACTGAAAGATGGATCAAGCAGGTCAATGATTAAAAAGTAAAGTAAGAAATAGCTCCGACCCAGATTATTAGTGGATATTACATGATAACATCAATCTTTACATTTATATCCAAACCATAGGGCCTCAACCTTAGAAATGAGATGAGACATTTTAGGAATGGAAGTGTCTTGACTTGTCTCCTATAAAATCCCTTCTGTACAGGGGTTCTCCTAGCTTGTGCCAGGAAGTCGAAGGCTACAAAATCCGGTGGTAGTTAAAAAAAGACAATAAACTATTATTCACGCACTGGTCGATGCACGGCAACAGAATCAGTAATCGGCATTATCATAAACGCACTGCACTCTCGGGGCTCGATCCCGTGAAGACAAAATCAGTTTCTGCGCTCTTGTTCGTCTCTTCATCGCATTTTCAGTTTCACTCTCTGGTGCACACCTCAGAGGCGCAATCCCGTAGAGCACTCATCACTCCCTAGAGAGGAGGACTCTTCGCACTCACCGACCTATATGTATATGTTTTCTCTGGCTCTCATCTGTTTCTGTCGTGAGCACTCTCACACTGTCGCGCTTTACATACCTTTCTACAAGTTTGAGAATCTTCTCACAATCACATCAACCAGAATCCCCTCGGGCATATGGAAGCAGCTCGAATGATGTTACTTAACACATCAAAGATGGTGATGATGATGGATGGTGTTTTACGGCCTATCAGCCTTTGCAGGCTATATAAGGCCAGTAAGCACGAAAATCACTTGAACAGTATAGAGTAAACGCAAATCAAGTCACGGTGTCCTTAGTTATTCGCCTCTTACGAATCGCGTAGGGAGGCGCGATGGGTCAATTCTTACCCCTAACCCACAGGGGGATGACACATCGAAAATCGAATTCACCCTGACTACGTCACGTAACTAGGCAACAGACACGCCGAGGGGGTTTGTCAAAGCTGGAAACCACTAGAGGCTTGTTCAGGAAACTCGTACGAAGCGCTGCATGAGCGCTTCATGTTGGCAATTGAGCGCTCTTTGCCTCTCCTGAACACCTACAGTTGTGTGCAGTGTTTCACTTGTTTAAAGGGAGGTAAATCTTCTGCGCCGCATATTGTGTTGCTAGACGCTATAAGAAAGTGTTTTCTTTGCCACATACATCCTTGATGCACGTTTAAATGCATTCTGCATTAATAAAGTCCACTACT
>JAWQFJ010000188.1:155000-187500 GCA_034096865.1 Theodoxus fluviatilis | reverse complement strand
CACTCAGTGGGGTCAGAGATCATTCCAACAGATGGATGCAAAGCAGGGCAAGTTCCCTTGTCATTTGTACACAACTTCATGAGAAGTCGGACAGAGGATTTGTGCATTTTGATGAAGCTAGAATGAATAATTCAATACTGATTGACGTCAACAACACACACTCATGAAGATTTCTCGGCCCGCTTTAAAGATATAAGGTCCAGCCTGCATCACAGATAGTTAATTTTGAGTGTTTCCCGCAAGAGTGTCCATCTCTTGTCAAGTCAAAAGTACACAATATCATTTCCACCATAGGAAGCACTTTCCATCTCATTCGGAGTCGTCGTAAGACTCTAACTGTTCACTTCCTCCAACCTCTATTCTCAATTAATCAGTCAGTCAATCACTGTCAGTGTCAGTCAGTCAGTCAATGTAGGTCAGTCAGTGAGTCAATGTGCGTCAGTGTCAGTCAGTCAGTCAATGTCAATGTAAGTCAGTGTCTGTCAGTCAATCGGTCAGTCGGTCGGTTGGTCAGTCGGTCAATCTGTGTCACTGTCAGTCAGTGCTAGTCAGTCAGTCAATCAAGAGTGCTACACATGGATCCATGGCATTCCTTCAGATACAGCAACTTGGTGTGTGTGTTGTCTGTGTGTGTATGTGTGTGTGTGTCTGTGTGTGTGTTTTTGTGTGTGTGTGTTTTGTTTGATTTCCAACTGCAGAAGCTTCCATGGTTGCAGGAGAAAACACAAGATTTCCTTGTGCCACATTAGGGCAAGGTAAAATCAAGATGGACGTGTCTGACATGAACACACCCCAGTCCCTCACAACTCCCTTGAACTGCCACGCACAGCTGCAGGGACAGTGCAAGGGAAAATAGCATTCCTGTCCAGGTAACAGTCTGTTTGTGTTTCTTTTACAAGCACAGCAGACTCCACACAGTTGAAGAAAAAGCCTCCATAGGTGTGGACGTATTCACTCCAGAGATGAAAAGATTTCAAACAGATGGGCACACCTCATTTACAGCCTTGAAATAATTGTGCCAGCGGTGTCCAGAGAACAGCTGACTCTAGCACACTCCAGCAAAAGATGGAGCAAAAGAACAAGAGTAGGTAAAAGCTGCCTCGACAAAAACCCTATGAGACATAAGCTTCCTCTGCAAACAGAAGATTCTCTGGAAACCATAAACCACTGCAGAATAAAGAGAATCATATGCATGGAAAAATGCATCAAAACTCATGAGAATATGGAACAGCAGCAAAAGCAGTATGTTTTGCAAACATGCAACCTGCCTAAAATACAAACATGCAGCCTGCCTAAAATACAAAAACTGCAGCGGAACATGGAGACTCACAAAGAGTAAAACGCATGTTTTCCTAGCGAGAAAGGAGGACCATGCAGGCACAAAACTGGGTTACTGATGCTGAGGCCATACGAACTGCTTGACCTGAGGCAGTAACATCAGTAGGTGAATGAAGGGCACCACACAGAAAGCTAAGCTTGGCATTCCATTGCATATCACAACCCCCTTAGTACAGTACTCTCACTCTCAGTCCAAGCTGACCTTTTCTTGCTTGGCTGGTGAAGTTCTGAAAACTCCCGACTTTCTTAAAAACCTTTGCTGCAGGTGAACAGAGCGAGATACACCACTCCTCCATAGGCCAGTCAGTAGCTGGCAGTTCTGGATGGCACATATAAATCTGGGAAGCTCTGCTGAGAAAACTGCAAGCATGCAAAAGTTCAAACTCTAAGCCAACCTGAACAGAGAGTCACAGCGAGGGCAGTGCTGTGCTGCATTCCTCAAGAGATCACGCTCTGTCAGGCAAGAGGTTACGAGACAAGTCCAACTCCAGCCCACCCTGCACACTCATGACTGAAAACCACCACTGTGACCAGCAACAGCTGAACCAAGAGTACTCCCACAGTCACACAGCATTCCAGCATTCAACAGTCCCTCATTGTAGAGGTTTCAGCCAGCTTCAGTGCCATAAGTTCCAACACATCCTGAAAAATTCACCACTGAAAACCACTGGCAACAGCTGAACCAAGAGTTATCCCACAGTCAAACAGCATTCAAGCTGAGTCAACAGTCCCTCATTGTAGGGGTTTCAGGCAAGCCAGTTTCAGTGCCGTCAGTTCCAACGCCGTCAGTTCCAACATATCCAGAAAAATTCACCACTGAAAACCACCGGCACTCAGTGCTCCGAGAGTGTCACATTCTGGTGCAGCAGAATGGTGCCATTACACACTGGATCCAGCGTGTCTGTGGGGGTCAAAGTCCAGTGGAGGGAGGGAGGCCAGCTTGAGTGTGGCCAGCTCGCGGTTCAGCTGCAGAACCTGGGCATTGAGCTCCATCAAAGAGTGGTCCCTGTCTCTCAGCTGCTCCTGCAGGTGCTCCACGCTGTGCCTCAGGCTGCCCACCTCCGCATCTCTCTCTCGCAACTGTCTCTCCAGCTGGCTGATCACCTGCAAAGACACACGTTCCCCATGTTGCAGATGCCTCCTGATGTACTCTTCTATTCCCTTTTGAAGTTGCCTCAACAGGCCTTTACTTACAGTCATGGTGAGAAACGGCCTCCTACTATGCTGCGAGCCGCAAGAATTCAGTGCTGAAAGCACTGGCGAAACAATCAAAAGAGACAGTCTGATCATAGGACAGTGACTTACGTTTTCCTTGGAGTCAAAGAGAGTTCCCTGCAGCAGCTCTGACACTGTGGGCCTCGCCTGGGGGAAGTGGTGAGTCATCCGTCTCACTGCGTCTGCCTGTTGACAGAGATGGGAGGATGGTGGCATTAGCCCTAGCAATGGGTAGAGCAGAGAGATGCATTTTCAGCTCTTGGCACAGTAGTCGTGGCATATGCCACATGGTCAGGCCTGGGCCAAGCCCACTAGTCATGGCGCATGTTGCATTTGATGGGGGGTAAAGGTTGTCTAATCTTCTCTCTGTTGTGATTGGTTTTGAAGCAGATTGTTTGCTTTCACTCTATGGAGGAAGCGTTTCTGCATGCCTATACAAGTGGCTGGGGGTGGAGGTCATGAACGTTTACCCTCAGAGTGGGTTATGCAATCAGTTCTAATCATGATACATGTAAAGAATGACAGGAGAGAGAGAGAGAGAGAGAGAGAGAGAGAGAGAGAGAGAGAGAGAGAGAGAGAGAGAGAGAGAGAATGAACGAACGAAGAACGAAAAGTTTATTGTTCAGGCCACCGGCCTATTACAATACAATATAAATTACTCAAACAAAAAACAAATCAGTCAGGGAGGGGGGGATCAAGACTTCAACACCAAGTCTTGTTACGCGATTCAAGATACAAGATACAAGATACTTTATTGTCCTCATTGTACAAGGAAATTCGAAAAAATTCATAACTGTCCATCTCGTCAATTACCTCCTCTTGGAGTGGCAGGGTTGCTGCCGACGAGAGAGAGAGAGAGAGAGAGAGAGAGAGAGAGAGAGAGAGAGAGAGAGAGAGAGAGAGAGAGGGAGAGAGAGAGGGAGAGAGAGAGGGAGAGAGAGAGAGGGAGGGAGGGAGGGAGGGAGGGAGGGAGGGAGGGAGGGAGGGAGGGAGGGAGGGAGGGAGGGAGAGAGAGAGAGAGAGAGAGAGAGAGAGAGAGAGAGAGAGAGAGAGAGAGAGAGAGAGAGAGAGAGAGAGAGGATTTTTAAAAATAGAGGACCACTGGATGAAGGATGAAAAGTTCAAATGTATCCTCTTCAAATAAAGTAAATGAAACCCTGATATGGCAGTGAAACAGCACAGGGTTGGAATGATCACAAGAAAAAGTTCATGTTTTTCCTGTCTGCTTTCATGTCACCACATGCAAGCTACAGATCAATAAACTGGCTCATTAACCAGGAGGTAACAGGAAAGCAGTAAAACAGCAACAAATTATTGACAAGCTGCTTATGCACCCATTTTCTGTGCCTTCCAAAAAGCAGCTTTCACTATCCTTCTGAACAGCTGCACATGAATTGTTGAGGGCCTGCACTAGTGGGTAGACAAGCTGTGTTGAAATCAAGAAGTCGACTTTGAAATGTTGTAGTCATCTGTGCAAACCAACAGAACATAAAGTTCAAGGAATTATTTGTAAAATGACTTGGCCTATAGGTTTGATAAAAGTTTGATTTCTCATCATCAAAGCAAAAGTGACCACAAGGATCGTTTGGCGGTGCAGGAATTGCTGGTTTGAAGTGTGACAAAACATTTCAGGCACAGCCCTTCCTCAGAATTCCTACACCTTCAGGCAAATGTTGTGGTCTTTTTTTCCCCCCCTGTCTTCAGGAATCCAGTGATCCATGTTTTTCCCTCATTTCTCATCAGCACACCAAAAGCTGACCTTAATAAGGCTCTGAAGTTAGTTGAAACTGTTATCCTTCACTGCAGAGTCAGGTTTCATGTGCTCCTGTGTCTGATGAGCCCATGACCATAATACATCGTTTGATCAACAGAGAGGCTGAGCATGCAGCATTAGTATTTTTTGTCTGGGATTAGTTTTACTGGACAAGACCTCTGTATTGTCACAGTGCAGGTGAGCAGGCGTAACAAGCAACAGACCTTCTAGCAGACTTTGAGACTGTCAAAGACATGACTCACAACCCTACCTGCAACGGCCACTTGTCGGCAAACTCCTGGGGAATGTTTCCGTGGCGAAGGGCAGTGAGAGACTTGATGCGCTCCATCTCTGTGCCATAGCAGTGAAAGAGTTCATAAAGCACCACTCCCAGACTGTAGACATCGCTCTGGCTGTTGTAGAGAGAGCCTTCCAGCTGCTCAGGGGCTGCGTACTGCGTTGTACCCACTCCCGTGGTCATCTTGTCAAAGCGGAAGGCACCTGCGGAGAGGAGTTGGGCTGAAGTGAGGAGAAGAGTTGGGCTGCAGTGAGGAGAGAAATTGGGCTGCAGTGAGGAGAAGAGTTGGGCTGCAGTGAGGAGAAGAGTTGGGCTGCAGTGAGGAGTTGGGCTGCAGTGAGGAGAAGAGTTGGGCTGCAGTGAGGAGAAGAGTTGGGCTGCAGTGAGGAGAAGAGTTGGGCTGCAGTGAGGAGAAGAGTTGGGCTGCAGTGAGGAGAAGAGTTGGGCTGCAGTGAGGAGAAGAGTTGGGCTGCAGTGAGGAGTTGGGCTGCAGTGAGGAGAAGAGTTGGGCTGCAGTGAGGAGAAGAGTTGGGCTGCAGAGAGGAGAAGAGTTGGGCTGCAGTGAGGAGAAGAGTTGGGCTGCAGAGAGGAGTTGGGCTGCAAAGAGGAGTTGGGCTGCAGAGAGGAGTTGGGCTGCAGAGAGGAGTTGGGCTGCAGAGAGGAGTTGGGCTGCAGTGAGGCGTTGCGTGCAGAAGTCTCGACATCCATGCACAGCCCACACAATGCATTGTGGCAAGAGCCTTTTTAGACATTGGGGCAGCAGTTTCCTGCCATGGCTGCTGCTGCAGACAATGATATTGATGATGATGATGATGATGATGATGATGATGATGATGATGATGATGATGATGATGACTAGAATGATGACTGTTTACACTGTGATAATGGGATAATGATTAACATTTTGAAGATGGCGATGATGAGGAAGATTATGATGATGACAACGTTTATAAATCCAATGATGATGAATTGCATGATGATGCCAAGGTTGCTACTGAATCTCCTGCTTATTATTAACTCAATGACGACGCATCTCATCAAATGATGAGGTGAGGTGAGCAACGGTTGACGACGCATCTCATCATATGATGCTGTGCCTATGTAAATTTCTTGTGCGTGTTGTGAGGGGCTCTTAACCAATCGAGGTAGTCTAGTTCTCTTATAAGATAGTGAGGAACATTGTAGATCGTCTGTGTCTCTGAATTTGAAGAGGATAAGGCACTGCCAGACTTTGTTTACACATGTGGCAAGGGGGCGATTTCAACGCTAAATCGCAATGGCGTCGCAGCAGGACGTTGAGGATTTTGTTGAAATCGCTATGAAAGAAGGATCAGATGAGAAGGACGATGTGCTCCTTTTTTTCGAAGAGGACGAAGATGAAAAAGATGCAGTTTTAGAGGAGCAGATCATAGATATATTGCACGAACTGCTGACCAAAGAAGAGGAATAGGAAACTGATCCGTACAGGTTGTCGGCTGAGCAAGTGGGCCTCCCTCCAGCCGAACTAAAATACAGGCACGCCAGACGGTACCCATCTTTGTTGCAATACTATATTCAAAATAAAAATAATGAGAGAATGACATTGATCTACAAGCATTAAGGAGACAAAGAGCTTTCTAATGATGGCAACAGTTTTTCCATTGCTTGATTGCATTTTTTCCAGCAATTTCTGTATAAATGCCCAGAAACATGCATCTCCAGTCAATACGAGCTAAAAATAGCACCGTCTTCAATGAGTTAAAGACAGAATGATGACGATGATGATGATGGTGATGATAATGATGATGATGATGATGATGATGATGATGATGATGATGGTGGTGGTGATGGTGGTGGTGGTGGTTGATTGGTGGGTGGTTGGTTGGTGGGTATCTGGTTGGTGGTGGTGCAGTGGTGGTTGGTTGGTGGTGGATGGTTGGGGGGTGGGGTGGGGGTGGTGGGGTGGTGGTGGTGACAAGGATTGTCATAGAGGGGCAAGCTGCTGTAACAAAAAATATGTGTGCATCTGTCACCAACTCATGAAGGCATTACTGACCTCTGATATCATGCGGGGAGGGAGAGAGGATGGTGATTTTGCCATCGGAACGAAGAATGTCTTCCGTAGCCAGACCAAAATCTCCAATCTTGATGTGCAGGTCAGGCTCCATCAGAAATATGTTTCGAGGCTGCACAAATAGGCAAATAACAAGGTAAAAAGTTACATCTGATTAACAAGATCATATCATCCAATTTCATACTCTTTAGCACATCACTGGGTACAAGAAAATCTCCATATTTACAAGTAATGCTATGCTCATGTATCAAATGCATAAACATAAACAAATAAACAAATGTAAGGAAGAAAAAATAACAAAATAAATAGTCTGCTTTTGGAGAACAAAAAATCTCCACCCTACTGTACTTCACAATACAAATGAGCAAACCACAGATCATGAAGGCAGAATAAGAAAATGTCATTAGAATCTTCAGAACTGCATGAAATGAAACAGAATAATCTAATAGTAATAAAAAACTTGTACTTTTCAGAGATTACTCACACCAAGCTTGCAAACTACAACCCATCAAAAATACCTTCAGCCAACACCCAAACAGAGGAAACATATGAAACAACAGTAACAGATAGATGGGGTATCTTGATAGGCTCATTACTGTCTGTTGCATGAAAATGAAGAATCATAGCCAAGTCCAACACAGTGACAGAACATAACCTCTATCTGGCACTCTGCAGGGGGACTCAGGTGTACTGTGGTGTGTTTCTTAGGCACAGACCTGTGCACCCTCCATTGGAATAATCGTAAGACAAGAAGATAAAAATCGTAAGATTTTTGGAAAAATCGTAAGATTTAAACGACTCGCCCGTGAACGGCGCAATTAGCGGATCATCACTCATCAGCTGTTCGCATCCAACCCTCACTGTCGTCCTCTACCACCTCTCGATCACTCGCAGCTTGAGATGTCGGCATTCTTGAGCTAATTACAGCTTGCCTGATCACTTCATCTAAAGTTTCCTCATCATCTTCATCTTTGGCAGCTGAAGGATTAAAATCCTCAAACAGATTTCGCGATCGCGACATGTTGCCTCGAGCGTCCACTTCCACCCTCTGGATAGCCCATAATTTCTACTATACCGCACATAAAATCGTCCTGATTTTTGATTGGCCAAGCTGAAGACTGTAGAGAAACCTCTTCCGCATGAACTGGAGTCAGTAAACGTAGAGTTATATGATAGGCTTGTACTTTGGAGAGAGTCAGAACGCACGTGGTGTCTGAAGGCGAGCGCGGCAATTGCCGAAACTGGCCGAAATTGTACAGAAAAAAGTAATGCCGGTCCGTAGAGTGAAAAATCAGAAGATTTTTCATGCCAGGTGAAAATCGTAAAAATTACGATTTTATCGTTTCATGCCAGGCGAAAATCGTAAAAATACGATTTTATCGTACAAGTGCACAGGTCTGTAGGCATATAATCTCGAGAGAATCTTGAGGGCTAGGCGTTGCCTACATTTCTCGCTCATTAGCCGTAGGCATGTCTTGCTCACCCTCGACTAGCCATCGAGGGGAGCCACTTGCCTAACAAACGCCCCTGGTCAAATCTGCCAGCCATAGAGATAGATTCTCTCTTGCCATGCAGGGAGGGAGTTACTGAGCCACTTGCCTAACAAATGCCCCTGGTCAAATCTGCCAGCCATAGAGATAGATTCTCTCTTGCCATGCAGGTAGGGAGTTACTGATGCCTCCATGCATGGGTAATAGAAAAACACTACAGATGTGTGAGGGACAGGAACAGGTGGGCGTGAGGTGTGAAGGTCACCTTGAGGTCACGGTGGATGATGCCCTGGCTGTGGATATACTCCACGCCTTGCAGCACCTGCTCAAAGATGCGCATGCATGCCGACTGCAGCTCCTCGGGACCTGTGGAGGTACGCAAAAAGTCACCAAGAAGGCTGTACAAGGAACCCCTCCGTGGAGAGGGCAGGGAGAAACCAGTCCTAACTGGACAGGTCTGTGAATAGCTCGAAAGCCAACACACCAACCCCATGAAATGTGACTATGACTTCAAAGTTGATCATCAGGCACAACAACTGAGTGTAGTACTGCCACTTCCAGTGTGTCCAGGGACTCTTGTGTTCACTGCATCTTAAAGGTAGAGGTGCTCTTTTTGTACATTGCGACTTTTCTACCAACTGATGGGGTGCTCAAACCGCACACATTTACCCCCTGGTCATTGGGCTACCTCTGTTCATCACTCCAACACCGTCTCAACTCCCAGGGGAGCATGCAATCAGCCTGCAGATGAACGTGCCAAAGTTAGCTTTCACAATTTTCCAGCTGAGCCCTCACAGGTACCCATCTTACTCCTGGGTGGGGAGAAGCAATGTGAGTAAAGCACCTTGCTCAAGGATGCAATTCTAGAATCCGCGCCGCTTTGAACATAGCACCCACCAGCTGCAAGTGACTGCAGGTCAAGTGCGATAGCCACTCGGCCACGGAACGTCTTATATCAGTACAATCCTGCAAATTCTTAAGCTATGACTGTATGAGATATGTGTGCACGTCAAACAGTCTTGCATTATACAAACAGCACTTGGACAGGGCACACAGACAAGATGTAAAGGAAAGAAATTCAAGACAGGTAGAAAACAACAAAGATAGAGAGGCCTATGATGGACTGAGACGGGGACTCACGCAAAGGAGATTTGAAAGCATGGTAGTTCCTCTCTTTCATCCATTCCTGCAGTGTTCTGTGGCATAGTTCCATCTGGATGAACAGCGTCACTGGAGTCTGTGAAACAGACATGGAAGCAGTCATTACTGAGCAATTTTGTGTGCAAGTTATACACAGAAGGCAGAACAGCAAAAATGATGCAAAAGAGAATGCAACATTATAATTTTGCATGTGTTTATATTTCTGAGACATTTCTGGATCTATTTATCAGACAACTCAGGTCTGAACATTAACCCCTTCCCTGCCATATATATTGCACACCATATGCCATGGAATTTTCTCACGTTTTACTGTACTAGTGTTTGTCATGTCACAGTGTTCTTTTTGTCCAGAGCACTGAACCGAGCAGAGAACTGAGTCATTTGTAGTTGCCTCCTTTTCATGACAGTGCTTTGTTAGAAGCCCAACATTTTCCCAGGACCTAACAAATCTCTGACAGTTAAGTTTGAGGCCCAGAAAATGTTCTGGTGTGGCATGAAAAGGACTGAGGACTGTCCAGACTGTTTGGGGCAAGTGGGACTACATGTCAGGCAGGCTACATGTATAGTAAAAATGCCTGGCTGGACAGGTTAATTTTGTTGAATTAAAAAATCTTTAGCTTGTTTACTTTGTCCAAACTCAAGTAAATCAGCTTGGAAGGACGTCCTGTAGAGGACCATGATGTTGCCAAGGCTCTGGACAGATGGTGGGGAGGGAGGCAGAAGTCCAGAAAGAGAAGAAGATCCTTGAAAGAGAGACTGTTGCTGATAGATAGTATTTGCTGACAGTGTCACTGTGTCCTGAAAACATTTGCTTGAGCTCTGAATGGAAAAACTGTGCAGACATTCTGTTGTCTAGTAAGCTATGCATGCAAACATTCTTTTCCCAGTTATACAGTAATTAGAAAATGTGGGGGCTTTTTTTTCTTTTCAAATTCAATTCTGCTAGGCAGGCCTGACACTACAAAGTGTAGTTCATATTAGTGGCTGAAAACATTTCTGAGTGCTGAACGGATACGTTGATGTCATAAATAATCTGACGTCATAAACTTTGTGATTCTGATAAAATATTTCTTTTTGGTGGTAATTCCAAAAGTAGATAACAAATTACCTCCAAAAATTTAATGGGATTGTTCCTTGCGTGAAATCCTGATCTTCCACCAAATTTCATCAGAATCTGTTTTGAACTTTTAGAATTATTTTGCTAACTAATTAACAAACTGAGGGTAAACCATGACCTCCTTTGCAGAGATCATCAGTCATAAACAAAAATGAAGCCATCACTGACACTATGCCAACAGAGGTGCCATCAGTCATAAACAATGAAACCATCACTGACACTATGCCAACAGAGGTCATCAGTCATAAACAATAAAGCCATCACTGACACTATGCCAACTGAGGTGCCATCAGTCATAAACAATGAACCCATCACTGACACTATGCCAACAGAAGTCATCAGTCATAAACAATGAAGCCATCACTGACACTATGCCAACAGAAGCCATCAGTCATAAACAATGAAGCCATCACTGACACTATGCCAACAGAGGTGCCATCAGTCATAAACAATGAAGCCATCACTGACACTATGCCAACAGAGGTGCCATCAGTCATAAACAATGAAGCCATCACTGACACTATGCCAACAGAGGTGCCATCAGTCATAAACAATGAAGCCATCACTGACACTATGCCAACAGAGGTGCCATCAGTCATAAACAATGAAGCCATCACTGACACTATGCCAACAGAGGTGCCATCAGCCATAAACAATGAAGCCATCGCTGACACTATGCCAACAGAGGTGCCATCAGTCATAAACAATGAAGCCATCACTGACACTATGCCAACAGAGGAGCCATCAGTCATAAACAATGAAGCCATCACTGACACTATGCCAACAGATGTGCCATCAGCCATAAACAATGAAGCCATCACTGACACTATGCCAACAGAGGTGCCATCAGTCATAAACAATGAAGCCATCACTGACACTATGCCAACAGAGGTGCCATCAGCCATAAACAATGAAGCCATCACTGACACTATGCCAACAGAGGTGCCATCCGTCATAAACAATGAAGCCATCACTGACACTATGCCAACAGAGGCGACACATTACACAGTGCCGTACCTGGAAGATGAAATCTGGCCCTGAACCTCGCCTGTGGGCTGCGTTGGGTGGCTCGTCCCTGCCCTGGGGCTCATGGCTGACACTGCGCTTGAAGTCCCTGCATCCAGAGTTGTGCTCCATGCCGTACAGGAACCTGAGGAAGTTGTTGTCACCGTGCTTTGCCAGGCGCCTGTCCATGACGCGACACCCCAGCTGCCCTGTCTGCTCCGTGTGCAGGAAACTGTGGGCACTGGTCTGTAGCATAGAAAATTCCATTGGACAGGAGGTGTAAACAGAGGAGGTGGAGGAAGAGGAGAAACAGCTGCAGGTGGGGCAGGAGCAAGAGGAGGAGGAAAAGAATTAACAGGGGCTGGAGAATGAGCAGGAGGAGGAGGAGAAGCAGGAGGAGGAGAAGCAGGAGGAGGAAGAGGAACAGCGGCAAGAGGAGGGGCAGGAGCTGAAGGAGGAGCAGAAGAAGGGGGAAGAGGAGGAGGAGAGGAGCAGTGTTACGGTTCAGGTTTTATTCCATTTTTTTATATTGTTTTAAGGCATTCGCCATGACGATTTTTGGCGGGAACAAGCCACGCTTTGCACTTTGAGACCGGTTTGAACCGGTCTTCACAAAATTACCGATTATGCAATCATGAAGTTGATAGTTTAACGATAGTAGCGCATGCACTGTGTGTAACTCTTCAGTTGAAAAAACGCCAGAAAACCTAATCAGTTGGCTCTAAGAATGTCATCGTGTGCAGAAGTGTTTCGAGCAGCTCCGTGTTAAGGTAGAACACGTTAAAATTCTAATCCTCCCCCGACTATCTGAAAGGTTGTATCAAGAAGAACAGCGTCCTCCCTGAATGAAGAACAAGTTTCACCTGACTACGAAGCTAAGTTCGTCACATGGAAAGTTCATCGCGGGTCCACTTGAAAAGTTTGTGTTTGTTGAGCAGAAGAAGGGGGAAGAGGAGGAGAGGAGCAGGAACTGAAGGAGGAGCAGAAGAAGGGAGAAGTGGAGGAGGAGAAGAGGGGCAGGAACTGAAGGAGGAGCAGAAGAAGGGGGAAGTGGAGGAGGAGGAGAGGGGCAGGAACTGAAGGAGGAGGAGAAGAAGGGAGCAGAAGAAGGGAGAAGAGGAGGAAGAAAAGAGGAGCAGGAGATGAAGGAGGAGGAGCAATAGAAGGAGAAGGACTGATGAGGAACAGAAGCAGATAAGAGGGGTAGAAAGAGAAAAAGAAGCAGGGGTAGAAGGAGAAAGTAGAACCTCAGCAAGAGGAGGAGGAGCAGGCAGCAGACCACAACAGGTAGGAACAGGAGGACAAGCAGCAAAGGCAGCAACATTAGCAGGAGCAGCAGCAAAGGCAGCAACATTGGCAGGAGCAGCAGCAAAAATGGAGTAGAAGAGCAAGAGACAGCAAGGAAAGAGAATGCAGGCAGAAGGATAAAAAACAGGAGAAAGAAGTCATACATGACAGGGGGAGAAACAGAACAGTAAATCAGACTCACGGACAAAAAAAGCAGCTGATGGAGGAAGGACACACCAGGAGGAAAAGGAGGAAAGTAAAATACAGACAAATGCAGGAGTGGGTCAACAACAACAGAGGACAAGGATGACGGATATACAAAATCGAGTCTTAAGTCAAAATTAAACCAATCATAGATGTCATTGATAAATTATTTTAGTGACTTTTTAAATGCAAATGCAGCTGTGTTAAAAGCAGCTACCTGAAAAATCAAGTTACCTGTCTTTGCAAACTGGAGGATGAAGACTTCAAAATCTCTATTTCATCTTCACTTGATCTCTTTTCTTCCTCATGAAGAGATGGACCTGTTGACTTCTCACTGCTGTAACCCTGTTTCTGCTCTGAGGACAAGGATGAGGACTTCTCAAACTTGATGCTGACACTGATGCTGTGTCCCCTGGCCACGACTCTGTCACTGTGAAGAGAGAAGGAGAGAAAAATCAAACACACAATGTCAGTGCACATGCTTGAGCATAACCACATTTAGAATTGGTCACACATAAAACATATGACTTAGCAGAGCTGAAAACCAGAAAATCTGGTTCCCTGAAGAAATACACAGTATGCAGAAGCTCAGAAACTGGCAGATGATTGACAGTAGAAGTTACAAGAATGAAAGACAAGACCAGTGCAGTGGAGTGCCATTCCAAAATAAGATGTGAGCATATCTTAATTATGTTGTAAATTGACACTCAAAGCTACAACATCTTTACCTGAGACACACACTGACACTCACAACTACAACATCTTCACCCAAGACACACACTGACACTCACAGCTACAACATCTTTACCCGAGACACACACTGACACTCACAACTACAACATCTTCACCCAAGACACACACTGACACTCACAGCTACATCTTTACCCGAGACACACACTGACACTCAAAGCTACAGCATCTTTACCCGAGACACACACTGACACTCAAAGCTACAACATCTTTACCCGAGACACACACTGCCACTCAAAGCTACAACATCTTCACCCGAGACACACACTGACACTCAAAGCTACAACATCTTTACCCGAGACACACACTGACACTCAAAGCTACAACATCTTTACCCGAGACACACACTGACACTCACAGCTACAACATCTTTACCCGAGACACACACTGACACTCACAGCTACAACATCTTTACCCGAGACACACACTGACACTCAAAGCTACAACATCTTTACCCGAGACACACACACTGACACTCAAAGCTACAACACCTTTACCCGAGACACACACTGACACTCACAGCAGAGGCCAGCTGCCTTTCAGTGTCTGACTACACTTAGTAACAAGTTCAAACAGGATCCTGAAAGACAGGCGCATAGCTAGACAAAAAAAATAGTAGAGGAAAGAATCACTGAAAGACAGATTCTCTTATGTAAGGGACAGTAGAACAGCCCCAGAAGGTTTGAAACAAGATGCATGTCATACAGGACAGTTAAGAGAAAGTAGATGAACAGATGGACAAGAACAAACAAGAACAGGCAAAGTCATCCAGAAACAATATGTCTTGAAAGAACAAAGATCAAGACAGATGAGATAAAAACATAATCAGGATAAGAGGAAAAAGAAAACAAAGAATGACCCAAAAACGAAGAGGAGTAACAGAGGAATGTGAACAAGTAGAAACTGAAATCAGGCATCCTGATGTAACGGACAAGAACAGACAGGAGCAGAAGATGCAAGAAGGATGAATGCAGGTGAGAGAGAGAGAGAAAAAAAATATCACCTGCTGCTGGAGCTGGAGGAACTGCTGCTGGTCAAGTCTTGGACGTGGGCCCTGGACGTCGGCGCCGACCTGGCAACTGGGCAACACAGAGAGGACTGTCCCAGACATTGGTGCAGACATGGGCACAAGCTCTAACAGATCCAGACAGCTATAATGAATAATCTTAACCCTCTTCACCCCAGAAGTCCTTCTGTGGTCCCCCCAAAATGGCCCTGCACATGTGAGAGATTCGGGAAGGGGAGTGGGGTTGAGGGTCTGTATATTGTAATTGATTCTTAATTATTCCTGTATTTTGTATGCCTATTATCTGAGCCTCATGGGATGTGTGAGAACTTTCTGTGTGAGAGAAATATGTTTTCAGGAAGAAGAAAAGAAAACTGGTCTGGAAAAAAAAGAAGGGTCCATCATGACCTTCCTGAATGAGGTACTGTGTCCTAGACCATACCGATCAACATGGAGTGTGGTCAAGGGGGAGACAACTCAGACTTTTTAATCAAGATCCTATTATTTGCATGATATTTAGAGTGTAGCTTGGATGTAGATAAAATGTCAGAGGGATTTGAGAAGAGAATTGGGGTTGAGGGCCTATTTGTTTTCATACATTCTGAACTATTTTAGTATTCTAAATTTCTTATGCCATAATTTGAGCCTCACGGGAAATTTTATTATTTTCTATGCATGAGAGGTATGTTTTCACAGGCCGTAGAAAATAAAACTTGTCTGAATGAAAAACAAAGTTTTGATAATTCTTACTTCATATTAAGGTACCTGTTGAATTTTTCAAGATTGCCTCCCTCAATATGGGGCGAAGAGAGTTAAGGAAATGGGAGGTGTACTGGTGTACATGATCTGCATGCATCTTGTCTGTGTCTGCTTTGCAAATTCCCTCATTAAAGCTAATGGAAATAAAGAGAGAAATCTTACATCCTAGGTAACACTTATAAAGCTATTATTTCCCTACAGAGTAAGTTTCTTTATTTATTTGTCTTTGAAATTCAAAACTTAAAAACATTCTGGTGAAGAAAATGGTATCTGTCCCCCGAGGGAAACTGAAAGTACACAGTGTGTATAGGGAATGCAACAGTGCTAATTTTTTGACTGGGACCTCTCACTCACTGTTGGGCATTCAAACCATGCACTGCTTTGTCAGTAATGGGTTAAGGCCAGTTGTAACTGAGTAACGCTTACAACTACATCCCCACAGTAACAAGGTTATCTAACCAATCAG
Organism: Theodoxus fluviatilis; assembly: GCA_034096865.1. Lineage (NCBI taxonomy): Eukaryota > Metazoa > Mollusca > Gastropoda > Cycloneritida > Neritidae > Theodoxus > Theodoxus fluviatilis. The sequence goes on along the minus strand of JAWQFJ010000188.1, from coordinate 171,598 downwards.
GATGCAGAACCAGACCAAAGCTGCATCCTGATTGGTCAGACGAGATTGCTACTACAGTGAAGTAGGTGCAAGCAATGCTCATTGAAAACAGGCCTTCAGAGCAGACCCCAATGCTAGGACAGGCAGTTGGCCTCACTCACTGTAGTTGGGAAGGTCGTGCTCCATCCAGGCGGCGTTGTAGCCAACAATGTTGACATGGCGAAGGTTGGCCAGCGCCTTCACCTCACGCAGCATCTGCACACACAGAGACCTGCATGTTTCTCGTGAACTCACCAACAACCAAGTGCTACTTTGACTAACCCAGCCTTTACCCAGCCCTCCCTCTAGCAGACTGAACAGCCACCTGTTCAGCTTGGGAGTAAGCAAGTAATAGGAGACAGATTCAGCACATAAAATACCAAAACCCCTGAATTACATCTAAAATGAAAATAAAAAGATATAAAAGTAATAATGGAAATCAATACAGTGCTCTCTGAAAGGAAAAGACAGAAACATGTGTCATTCAAAGGATGTAAACTATCAGTTTCATGGAAAAACTTTACTGTAACTGCAGTTTCATGCTTTCTTTCTCTCAAGAATAAAATATCTATCCACTTGGATGTCTCATTCAGGGATTGAATGTTACATGGTGTCTCCTTAGAAAGAGGTTCCATATTCACATCATCATGATGAGCTGATCACTTCAAAGCAATGTCAAATCATAGGCACAAACACACATCACAATATGAGGCATGTCACTTTTGTCACAGTGCAATATCTTTGGATCTACGTCAAAATGTCCAAATTACAAGTGACTTCCTGTCTGCTGTGAGGGTAGACTCACTTTCATGATGACCTCTGAACTGCTGTGTGCAAATCTGATCTTTTTCACTGCATACTCCCTCCCCTCCAGCTTGTTCCTGGCCTGCAAGAGTGAACAAAGCAAATAAAACCAGTCATTCAGGAGGTCAAAAAGAGCAAAAAGGACACGTAGGTGTACAGGTCATGACATACAAGGTCATAAAATTTCAGACTCCTAGTACCCAGACCTGCCAACCCACCAACATGCCAAAGAGTAGCATCCAGAGCTTTTGGGCGTATCATTTAAGAAATAGGCGTAGCTGGGGGGGGGGGGTGGAGGGGGGGGGTGGGGGGGTGGGGGGAGAAAGAGAGCGCTCAACTGTCGGCGTGAAGCGGGGTGGGTGGGGTGGGGGTGGGGGTGGGTGGGTGGGGAGAAAGAGAGCGCTCAACTGTCGGCGTGAAGCGGGGGGGGGGAGGGGGGAAGGCTGTAAAGGCGCTCAGCCGGCGGCGTGAAGCGGGGAGGGGGGGGGGGGCTACGTGGGGGTCAAAAGGTCGAAAGTTCAGTTCGAGGCTGGCACGCGGAAAAAGTGTAGTTTTTACGAACGAGCGTAGCAGCGTTGCAAGCATGCCGAAATCGTAGCATGCTACGCCTAAATCGTAGCACTTGGCAGGTCTGCTAGTACCCCACCATCCTGGAGAAAACGGCAAATCCCAGACTTGGATCTTCATCACCTAGCTGCCTGATGGCCTAGTGACAATTTCAAAACTGGTGCCAACTAGCAAAGGATATCATCAGTCATCTTGAAGAATTCAGAATTATGATAATTCTTAAATTCAAGATGAGGTTATAGTTCTTCGCAAGTTCTACACAGTATCTGCCAGTTTGTAAAATGAGCTTTTGCAGATATAATTTTGAGATGATTTGAATAAATACATCAAGCCCATACCGTAAAGATACTTTTCTGAAAACTAAGTGCAGAGTACAATCAAACACAATAAAACCATCGTACTACAATGATCTTAAAATTATAATTAAAAGAACAAAACCTAATTGATAAAAATTCTCCAGTACACTATTTGCCAACCTGAACTTTATAATCTTGTACCAACAATGTGGATACAAGGCATTTACAGGAAATGTAAATGCAATTATCATTTTGGATGTAGGAATGTAGACAGACATCTGTAAACAGGGATATGACCAAAATCTCTTATCAGCTACAATTTTCAGTTCCAAAAGAATCCAGATGACTGCAGGAAAAGAAAAGAAAAACCACGAAGTGAGTAAGATCAGCAGTAAACACAATATATTATTCATAATTAGTTGGAAAGCAAGCAGGAGAGCTAGTAGATCATCTAGGAGCTGCACAGGAGGGTGAGTAGATGTAATTGCCAGCTCACTTTGAAAACAGCACCGAAACCCCCTTTGCCGATGCACGCAATCTCCACAAACTCTGTCTTGTACCGAGATGTCTGCATGCTGAGTAGGTTTTCCATGTTCCATGTGATTTCTGCTGGCACACTGCAAAACAGAACCATATGCAGAGAATGATGGTCACTGTTTGAGGGTGAATTTGTGTGTGTATGAGTGTCTGTATGCAAGTTAAAAATGTGCTAAAAAGAGCATGCTCAAAGCTGTTAGTGCCTGTGTGCCTTTACATTTGCCCTGGCAGGCTTGAGTGTCTGTGTGAACTCACTCATGCACACACGCATGTCAGCATGCAACCTAGAAGCATGTAAAAGTACACCTTAAAAAGGCGAGACCCTAAAGACAAAGGAAACATACACAAATTTATCCCAGTCATTTTGTGACCTGTGATGACCGTGCTTCTGTGAATATTTCAAAGTCAGTAGCTTTTCTGTTCTCAGGCTCATTAACAGTCAAAATGTGCAAGGTTTCACACATTACCAGGAAATCAAAACAACACGTGAACAGATTTTCAGCCACAATCACCAAACAGCTAGGAAAACTACTGTCTCATGAATTTCTCAATCAAATGAATCAACAGGAAGACACATGCATGCAACCAAGCCAGCAGTCCTGCCTACTTCACAACGCTTGGAAGCTGCTCGCCATTTGTGTAGGTAATGGAGGGAGACCTCTGCAAAGGAGAAACAGAAAACAAAGTCAGAATTCCTATCAAATGGATCATGACTGTAGAAAAACTGTGACAAAATCTCACAGAAGCTACTTCACTCTCAACAGATAGCTACAAGATTTCAGAGTGCCATAATATTTTCAGTTGGTTATACTGAAAGGCTTACAAAGATTTCTGCATCTACTAGGTCATAAGTAAAGTTTAGACCATCATGATAATTAAAGAAATAGAATTTCATGGTACACTGTATAGGTACCTACAACTCATGGTTAATCTAGACAGGTGCTATAACACAGAAGAGCACTCCACTACTGCATGAAGAGCTTAATCCTTGGAAGTTCCTGGGAATACGGAGAGTCTTAACATAACTATTTCCCCATTCTCTGTAGATTTCCCAGTTTTGAAAAACTTCATTATATGCATATGTTTTCCAACAAACATAAAATGAGTCTTTACCAGTCTGGAAACTACGAGAAAGTTCAAAGCTCTAAGACTGCAGGTTCTGTTAAAGAGGTTACTGTTCTATCCTGAAATAAAAACCACTTAGGCAAAAAAATATGTAGAATTTGTGGTTACGGAAACCTGACCATTCCTCTGGGTTTTTTTCTGCCAACCCTAAACTTTTTAAAAATCACACACACAAAAAAGGTGATAAAAGAAGAAAGAGATTGATGGTTTTCAACAAACTGGGTGTTGTCCCATCTTCCCTGCACTATGAGCACTTGGAAAATCTACTTAATGAGTATTAGAAAAAGTTTTTTCAACCAAAGAGAAATTGTGATTCATGTTTATTTTGACCTCTTCTACTTATTTTTAAAAAAATCAGGCTGACCTACTGACCTCTTTTTTTCATGTTCCCATAACCACAACTCTTTTATTCCTTTGGCCTTATCAATTTAACTGTTCTCTCCACTATAGTGAAACTTTAAAAAAATATAAATCCCAAATCAACAAATGGAAAAGAAACAAATCAAAATACAACAAAAATGCACAAAACTAAAATGGAACCAAAACTCAGAGACAGCTCTTACTTGTTTGAGCTGGGTCATGCCAGTTTTCAGCAGAAGGTGGACAATGTTACGGTACTGGTTCCTAACTCCTGCCAGCTCCTCCTTGAAGATGACTGGGTTGATGAAGTCCAGCTTGCTCAGTTGATCACAAATCACTTGAAACAAAAACAATTGCAAATATATGCACACAGCCACATTCTTAAGAAACTGAGCCTCATACAAATGCCAGAAAAGTGATTGTCATAAACATGACAAGGGAAGGGATCTCAGCAAGCCAATTTGTTGACGTTTCTTCTCCCTGGAAATCTCCACATATGGCCTTGGCTCAGAAATGGCGTCGAACGGTACTTTTCGCCGACTCACTGCATTCAAGTGCAGATTTCTCAAAGCAGAATTGCTTAAAGTGAACGGAAAGAGAATTTTTACATCCAAGACATGTTAATCTTTCTGTTTTCACTTTAAATGAATTGCCGTTGTCGCTAGTTTGTTCTCTGCGAAGATTTTATCGCGGAAAATCGGCCGTATTTTTTCGATTTTTACCGGACATTTTTCAATGGGTATCTTCATATCGTTTTTTTGTGCAGTTCCTCTGGCCTAATCACCTCAAAATAAAGTTTGCGGGTTCTAGAAATGTTGACGAATTCCGTGATTATTTTGCAAACGTAAAATTTTGCGTACGCGCCGCGCATTTGCCGAGAAAAAACGAGGCGTAGTTCATAACGAATTGTCGTAAAAGAAACAGTGGAACTTCTTTTTGTTATTATTAATCCGCCATTATACATCTTTATTATTTTACTCAAAGTTTTTGTTGAGACTATGTTAGAGTAACATTTGCTGGGTTAAAATTTGAGGTCAGTGCGATGGTTTCCACAGAAATGGTCTACATTGGTGAAATGTGCGAGTTTGCTGTAAGACAAAAAGTTATGAACTACATTTTGATCGGATGGATACTAAACTGGAAATGCGGATGCGACCTCATTCCTTTGTCTTCGACGCGAAAGCATCACAGCGTGGGATTCTGCTTGGAAATAAAATCGACAATGTCTGCCTCAGGCAGAGAGAAAGAGAGTAAATGTTTTGCTGTAACTTTTGTTGACAGCGTTATGAACTGATTTGCCATAAACATTTGCTTGTATTTCATTTATTTCTCAAACAGCACTGTTGCTTGTTGTCTTGTTTTGTTTCACAAATGAGTGCACGTGGTTTTGGCCGGTTTGGAGCCAATTCAATTTGCAATCAACGGGTAAAAAATAAGTTTTTGTTATCGATTTGTCGTAGGGTTATGAACTCAGATTTTCAGAGTACTATTTCACGAAAGGTTGTTGATAAAATCGTTAATTTCCTGCTTTCACTGATAATTTAAAGGAAGGAAGTGATTCGCGTGTTTTGTCACTCGATAGCCACGGCAATATCTCATGTCGATGTAGTTCATAACTTTTCAACAACAAAAAATGTGCCTGCCACTTGCGGACCCTAAATCAGCAATTTTTGAAAGCATTATATGTTTAAATTGTGAAAACTAGATAGAATTTTTATTATCCAAAGTTGATTTTTCATCTTAGTTGATCAGATGAAAATTTTATTGTAGGGTTACTTAAACTGGTGTAGTTCATAACCTTACAGCAAGTTCTTGAAACTTATTGCTGTGAAGTTATGAACAAAGGCCAAATGTTCCACTATGCCATTGATTGTATTATTTTGTAGGGAAACTTTTAACTTATCTCCAGTTTACAATCTCGAACTAACTGTTAATCTTACCTTTAGCGTCAGTTACTTGTGCATATTCATTGCATAACCTTACAGCAGATGTCTGCATTATGATTTGTGTAGAGTTATGAACTAAGGTCAAAGTTATGGCCTTTATTTTAATGGACATGTTTCTAACTGTGACCTCTTTTTTGTGCAAAAATCAGAACCTCCAACTTCTCTCTGTTGGTCAAATTTTAATTTCTTATCACAATTTGGGTTTCCAAACCTCTGTCTGAAAATATTGCATGTCGTAAGGTTATGAACAATTTCCTTATTTGCCTTACTATATCCTTCCAAAATGTGTTTACAACTTCAAAATGCATTATTTTTGGTCTGTCACTTGGATGAGCTTGTTTCTTAACATTTTTAGGGCATTTTAAAGGCATGGCTGTCAATTATTTTGAGTTATTGGTCATTGGTGCTGTAATGTTATGTACTACTACAATTTTTTAGCGATAACTTGTGATTGTTTTAAAGTACACAAAATTCAAAGGCATTGTTGTTATCCTCATCCAATATGTGTGTTTTGGGTGTATGAATCATGTCTGAGCTATGCAGCATTTAGATACCAGTTCATAAAAACTAAATTTGTCCCGCTGTAAAGTTATGAACAAATGAGACCAATTAGTGATTTTGCTGTTTGCTGTTGGTGTAGAAATTTGAATTTTCCCTAAATGATTGCCACATGATTTATAACACATTTTGCATTACATGGTGATTAAGTTGATTTGGTCTTTAAAGTGGGTTATTTTTAGTTTTTTTTACTTTTGGTACACTGTAAAACCTTCTTTTTTACAAAAGTTGCTACATCATCCTGGTATTCAACAAAATTGCTTGCAGGACCACTCTAAAATCTGCTCCCAGTGTTAGCTGGTTGATGCATTCTAATTAAACATATATTTGACTGATAAGACCATGAGTTTTAGCTGTTTATAACAAGGGTCGCTCTCAATGCTGTAAGGTTATGAACTGCTAGAAAGAGTTTTATTTTCTGCAGCTCGGTTCAGTCAATTTTCTAGAGTTTTAGTGCAGAGCCTATTACTGTAGCTTGTTTATCGATATCAGCTGAAATTCTGAAGTGATGTGGCCTAAATTCCTTGTTTATGATCAATTTAATCATGTGACTTGATGTAAGGGTTATGAACAACGTTCAAATACGTTTTCGGCCACTGTGCGGCCAATAAATGTCCGTTTTGTTTCAAATTTGTTGCGTTGGCTTTGTCATCTTTTTCTTTTTCTTCTGCAGTTCACAAAACCTACATAGTCAAAACAAAAAAAAATGTCCGGTTTTTAGACACCAATTCTGAGCCATGGCCATATTTCTTCAGCTTTGATGAGCTTTTTTATGACCAAGATGAGAACAGACTGCATGTATCTTGCAAGTTTCTGGCTGCTAAAGAAGAGAGAAAATGTATCTTGCCCCGTTCTTTTTTAACTTTTGCTCAACATTTTAAAAACTAAAATGTATTGATTGCTGTTTTGGTACTTGCACCACTTGTGAGACCAGCTTGAATTTGAAATCAGTAGCTTGTATCAAAAAACAAAATAAGCAAATGTCTTCAGAAATTAATAATTCATATTCACACAGATATACATGCATGCATAAGAATCCAGCCATGCTGTATGTCTCATCAATGACTGTCTAAACAATGATCAATGTTACAACTTTCATTCATTGTTTTGAAAAATCTACAAAAACCAACACTTCTTTCAACAGAAACATGCTGAAGTCCACGTTCAGGGCTACCACCATGCACTGGACAGACAAGCAGAGGCGTATGACAACAACTGACTTTGGAAGAGGATGGTGGCAGTGTTGTCGTCTGGTGCGTACACTTGGCACAGGTGCTCCAGCAGCGCCGTCATCAGGATGTGCGATGGCTCCCGCGCTGCCAGCGCTCCCAGGTGGCCTGCATGCCGCACCTGCTCCTTGGACATGGGAGCCAGGTCTGAGTCTGAAAAATCAGCGTCCCCAGCTGTCAATACAGTCCAGTCTGGAAATCAGTGTTCCCAGCTGTCAATACAGTCCAGTCTGGAAATCAATGTTCCCAGCTGTCAATACAGTCCAGTCTGGAAATCAGTGTTCCCAGCTGTCAATACAGTCCAGTCTGGAAATCAATGTCCCCAGCTGTCAATACAGTCCAGTCTGGAAATCAGTGTTCCCAGCTGTCAATACAGTCCAGTCTGGAAATCAGTGTTCCCAGCTGTCAATACAGTCCAGTCTGGAAATCAGCGTCCTTAGCTGTCAATACAGTCCAATCTGGAAATCGGCGTCCTTAACTGCCGATACAGTCCAATCTGGAAATCAGCGTCCTTAGCTGTCAATACAGTCCAGTCTGGAAATCAGCGTCCTTAGCTGTCAATACAGTCCAGTCTGGAAATCAGCGTCCTTAGCTGTCAATACAGTCCAGTCTGGAAATCAGGACCACAAAGCAGTGTGCAATATCAAGTGGTCATGAAGCTTGTGACTGCAGAGTTTGGGGGGTGGGGGTGGGGATAGGGTACAGGGTAGGGCTGGTGGAGAGGGAGTGTGTGTGTGTGTGTGTGTGTGTGTGTGTGTGTGTGTGTGTGTGTGTGTGTGTGTGTGTAATAGTGTATGTGTGTGTGTTTGTGTGTTTGTGTGTGTGCGTGTGTGTGTGTGTGTGTGTAATAGTGTATGTGTGTGTGTTTGTGTGTTTGTGTGTGTGTGTGTATGTGTGTGTACGTGTGTGTGTGCGTGTGTGTGTATACATATGAGTGTGCGTGCGTGTGTGTGTGTGTGTGTGTGTGTGTGTGTGTGTGTGTATGTGTGTGTATGCATGTGCACTTAAATTTTGTCACAATAGAAGAGTTGCTGTTAATGTCACTGTTGATGATGTTATGGACGACGATGATGACAATGATGATGATGATGATGATGATGATGATGGTGACGATGATGATGATGATGAAGAAGAAGAAGATAACAATGAAAAGGTTTCTGTTTACATACTTTCCTCCTTGTCTTCCTCATTCTATCCCTTTTCATCCCTACTCATCTTCCCTCTTCTCTTTTCCTTCTTCTTCCTCCTCCTTCTACTCTTACTCCTCCTCTTCCACCTCCTTCCATTGAAGTAGGCCTACTCTCAGTTATCCTGGATGGCAGTTTTTGTTTGCTTGATTATTTTTCTAAGCAAGCCTAAGCATACCAGGACTCCCAAGCATACACTGTGGCACAGAGATACTCACCATCGAATGCGGTGATTTGCCGGGGCTTCTTGGCCAGGTCAAAGGAGGCCACGGTAGGCCTGCCCCTGCCTACTGCATGGATGTTCCTGGTGCTTGTCATTCTGTGTGATTCCTGGGGAAGTAAGCAGCAAGGTTAATGTCATAATAAATATAAAAAGTATGCCTAACTTATTTAGCTAAGCCCCCACCCCACCCCCCCACCCCAAAAAAAGAAGAAAAAAAAAGAAGGTGTGGTTAAGGTAACATGGGAAAAAAGGGGGTGGGTGGATGGGGGTCCATAGGTTGGCCTGAACTTTTATTTTCTTTTTTTTTAATAGGAGAGGCCAGATTGACAGAAACCAACCTTTCTTTCACTGAAAATTCTTTTAATAAAACTGAGTGAAATCCCAGAGTGCTCATGGGGCAGGAAAGATGGAACAGCATGCACTTTGTAGTTTATTTTCTTCTTTTTTCATGATTAAAAAAAAAGCTTTAGGTTGGCAAAAAAATAGGGTTTGTCAGGTTATCCTAATCACAACCTTTTTTTTGTTTGTTTGGGGGGGAGGTGTGTCCCTAACATGAGTGGTCTCCATCAAATATACTTCTGCGTGATTCCAAAAACATATGGACAATTGTTAAAAAGAAGATCTATATACAGCAAACAATTAGTACTCAATCATGTCAAAATATAGATCTACAGAATAAGCTGCTCATATCCTGACTTCAATTTCAAAATCAACAATTACACAAATGAAGCAATTGTCGACAAGAAACTGTCATCAAATCATCCATCCCTAATGCATAAACTCTCTAATATTGCCACTCTTACTTCTTGGGCAAAATAATTGTGTGTTTTTTAAGTGGCTTGTCCGAAGCTGTAGGAAAAGCTTCTTATCTGCACAATTGTTTGCATTTGTTTGGACAGACATTCATCCATGATCCAGTTTTTTGTGTGTGCTATGAATGATGGCTAATCTGTTTTATCAGTCTGAGTCCAAATCACAGCATCACAGTTCTTCAATGCTTGACACTGCAAGCAATTAAAGCCTGCCTCTTTTAGAAAAGCTTCCAAAAACGGTCCACACTAGAGGACTAGTCCGAGGAGAGGGGTGTGGAAAGACGACCTAGCTGGCCGGCAATTCAAGCAAGCAAGCAACAGCATCTGACTGGCAAGCAGATCTTAGTTGGTTAATTCTCAGTGAATTTGCATTGATTATTCATACATAGGATGACAAAAGAATCTGACGAATCAAGAGGGGGAAAATTGTTTTAAAATTAAGATGCTGTGTCCTGCCAGTCTGTTTCCCACCAGCTTGGCTGTCTCTCTTGTGTAGAAACATGTGATGGAGATCAAGAGGATGGGGTGGGGTTAAGTGTGCGTACGTGTTTGTGAGTGTGTGTGTGTATGTGTGTGTGCACATGTATATATGTGTGTGTGTATGTGTGTGCCTATACGCGCACGCGCCACTGTGTGGGGGTGGGTGGGGTGGAGGTGGAGGGCGCGCGCACACGCGTACGTGCACATCTGTGCAAGTGTGTGTGTATGTGTGTGTGTGTGTGTGTGTGTGTGTGTGTGTGTGTGCCGCGCGAAAGAGAAAGAGACTTAGACTTAGAGAGAGAGAGAGAGGGGAGAGAGAAAGAGAGAGAGAGGAGAGAGAGAGAGGAGAGTGAGAGGAGGGGGAGGGGGAGGGGGAACGGGGGGGGGGGGGGGGGGGGGATGACGAGCGACGAGGAAAAGATGGCTTATTGTCTGCCATACACAACTCATCAAAACACTCTCTACTCATTCCAAATTATCGGCAACAGATCACTAAGCCAGAAAATAGGTCGAAACTGAGCAGGTCGACATCTCACCTGTAGACGAGTGTAGTTTCGTGTTGCTGCACGCAGCACGTAAACGAAACTTCGTTTTCTCGAAACATTATTCGACAGATCTAAGTCCTTTTCCTTTAATCGGGGTGAATAAAGACGCACTGGTTTCACAAAGAGAACTAAAAGCACATACCTTGAGGTGAAATGCAACATATGGCGTCCATAATTTTCAGGAAAAGTCGATGCCACGAATTGATAAATCATTGCAGCTCTTTCGTCATCCATAAAGTGAGACCATGTGTGTGGCGACGAAAAATGGCAAACACACGGGACGAAACACGGCGTTTGTGTATGAGATTTTTTAAATATCTCATACGACGCGTTTCCAGTCATGCAATGTGTTTAATTCCCACAGATATTGCGTCTTGAAATTGATTCAAGGGCGGCGCCATAACTACGGTTTAGGTAAGGGCAGTAACTACCAAATATGGCGTACAAAGTAGTAAGAGTCGTCTGCCCTTATGCTTTTAAAACAAATCATTATCTCATTTTCAGAACGAATATTGCATCCTATTTTGACTATACATACATCTTTTACACGCAAGTGTGATTGGTGCTCAGGGTTGTATGGGATATATAAATCAAAATTGTAATACACGTACACACACACACACACACACACACACACACACACACACACACACACACACACACACACACACACACAAGGTGTTGGCCCACGGCTTAAAGCCTTCCGAGACACAAAAACCAAAAATAAACCAAAAGAAGGAGACAGGTAAATAATAGTACTCATATGCACAAAGAAAAAGAAAAGGAAGAAGAAAAAAATTAATATAAAAAAGAGGATAATATTTACATGGTGTATGAACCCGTGGGGACCAGTGCGAGGAAAGGTGCTACCCCTACGGGTTCATCCTGTCGAGTGAGTGAGAGAGGTGAAGGAGGTGAGTACTTCTCACCGTGGCCACGTCTCACATGCAGCACGGAGATGGGGTGGTGGCGGGAGGTGGTGGCGGGGTGGGGGGATATCCCCGGCGTCCGGATGCACCCAGTGACGTCACAGTGGCCTGGAGTAGTGAGGAGGCGGGGCAGGCGGGATGGTTCCATGCTCCAGGAAGCTGAGGTCACTGTTCATTCCTTGCGGTTCCAGTGTACCCATCTCGAAGATAAGACGCTGTTCGAAAGCTTTTCGATGGGCACTAGACTGGAACTGCCTGACGATGGTGACCCTCAGATCCCTGGGGCTGTGGTCGCCACTGAGGAAGTGGAGGGGCACTGGACGGTCAGTTCTGGCGTTGGAAATATCACTTCTGTGTCCACGAAACCGGGCATGGAGGGCTTGTCCTGTCTCCCCTATGTAGAGGGCTCCGCATCGTTGGCATACGATTGCATATGCAACATTGTTGGATGCGCATGTGAAGCCCTCTTGTAAGGTGATGGTTTTCCTAGGGCCCCGAATCTGGTCCGTGCACAAGGTCACATCTCTCGTTTTGCAGCGGCGATCGGGGCAAGGTTTGGTACCTGTCCACTCGCTTGGTGCAGCTGGAAGCAGAGTGCTGTGGACTAATGTACGTGTCCCTCGGGCTTCTGTCTCTCCCCACTCTTCCCTGTTCACAAGAAACGCTCATGAAATGAGGTCAAATTAATGGCTTTGTCACAAGATGAGAATACCTTCAGAACAAATAACTTCGACCAGGAATATATACAGAAAAAACAATGACGATGATGACAAAATGGTCGAAAACAGCCAGAAAAAAGAAATCAGAGTTTGGATGAACCGGGGGAAGACCCCGCGACGCTAGGGATAATAGTGACAGTGGTGGTGGTGGATTTGCTGCTGCTGCTGCTGTTGCTGCTGCTGCTGCTGAGGTTGAAATAAGTTACGATGTTAACTATGGTGACTTGCAGGAATGGTGTCAGCGCTGGACGAGGGAATAGGCAAGATCGTGGAGGCTCTGAAGAATAGCGGCCTCTACAACGACACGCTCATCCTCTTCACTGGGGACGTGAGTCCATGCAGGCACCGTCTGTGCTATGAGTCTATTGTCACGCTTCATATAGGCTTGAAGCTTTCCATTTCAATTCAAATCTTCATCCGCTTAGACTAAGGAGATGCCATCGGAGATAGTCTAGAACTGAGTTTGCCGTGTGCGTGTTGTCTGTTTGGGTATGTGTACTTGATAGCCATGGTGTTCTTTGGAATCAAATGATTACAGTAACTTCTCCGCTTGCTTACCATCAACACTGCTATAAGAAACTGGATGATTAACAACTGACCATTGAAGGATTATCCAAATGTTCACAAGGCATGCGTAAAAATGACGGGGGAGGCATCGTACATTGTGACAATATAATATCATACTCAAAGCACACGGTATGGCCTCTTTTCACGTCTAAACACCAGCTTAAGTTGCTAAGAATACAGTATGACTGCAGCGTTACGTGACGCTGTGCTAGACTCGGAACCCGTGACATGACAACTCAAGAGGCCTGAAGTTAGTCTCCACGTCAGATGAAGTGGGATTAATTTGGTCAGGCACTTAGATTATCCACCTTTCTTGTAGAATGGGCCTGAGGTTCACGCCTATGGAACGTGCTACCCACTTCGGGGTGGCAAGCACACCCTGTTTGAGAGAGGCACCCATGCCAACGCCTTCATGCACGGCTGGGGACTGAAAAAACCCGGCACTGTCTACGACTAGTGAGTTGTGAACAAGAATAGTATTCCGAAATATGGATGGCATTGCTAAAATGTCGTTAATATGTGTTAATACACTAGTTTGTGAACATGAATGGGTGATGGTGTGTTTTCCTTGGGGTGTATGTACATGTAAGCATACAGTTATGCGTGAGCACAAACATAGAGAGAGAGAGAGAGAGAGAGAGAGAGAGAGAGAGAGAGAGAGAGAGAGAGAGAGAGAGAGAGAGAGAGAGAGAGAGAGAGAAAGAGAGAGAGAGATGTAGTTTCATGAACTCTGCGCCTGTCTCTGCTACTGTCGTCTCTAGTTGTGTGTTACTGACTGCATTTCTCACAACATCTGTGTTTGTGTCTCTGTGGCCACATGCACACACACCGACACCACGTGTGGGCTTGCATGTATACCCGTTTCCTTGTTTATGTGTGCATTTGTGCATGCGTATCCATTTTTCCTTACTAGTGTACCTGTTACGGGAACCAATGTTCATCCCAGGATCGAATGTGTCTTGCCGGCATTTTATTCGCTTTAGCGTAGGACCTACGGATGTATTCACCTGTTTGCATCTCAGTCATACAATAGTCTATGACGTGTGTCCCTCAGTCTGTTACCCTGTTGACCTTTCCCAGCATGCTGCACGCAGTGGACTGGCTGCCAACCCTGGTCGGTGCTGCGGGAGGAGAGCCACCAACGGGCATTGACGGAATCAACCAATGGGACCAGATCAGCTCAGGCGCGGTCTCAAGACGTCTGGAGATGGTCTACAACCTGGACGACTTCGACATTCCCAAGAACGGACATGCCGCCCTCAGTTACTTTAAAGATGGTTTCTCCCGCTGTTCACAGCGACTCAAATATGAGATCTTAAATCAGTCACAGAGGTGGCCGTGGCAACTGTGCCATTCCTTCCCTCTTAGTTGAAATTGGAGCATAGTGAACACCTAGAGGAAATCCACCGGAAAGACTCTACATTTGAGATTTTACTGTAAATGAAGGCCTCTGGTAGATTTAGACTGGCACCAATTTATACTGTTTATCAGAGCTATTTCCAAGAATGAAAAAAAGGTAGGAGAACGAAACATTCTTCATCAAGCCTTATGCAAATAACATGTTGCCATTTCCATTTGAAATAAACGTCCAAACTTTGAAAACAACAGTTGCTAACCCTAAGTCTGTATATTTCAACACATATCATTTTTCAGAAAACAGAGCAAATTGCCACAAACTGGCTCAAGAAACAGTGGAATTTCGCATGAACTATTTGGAACAATGATTGGTGTTGATAATAACGTAGACACCCAACGCATAAATGTATTTGTTAAACTTCTAAGAATACCGCTAAATACACGAGACTCACTTGACTACAAGTTAAGTCCAGCTACAAGCTGAAGGGAACAAGGCTGCCATTGCTATGGAAGATGATGACGTGCACTGCATTTTCACTGTTTCAGGTGGGGGCCGTACAAGCTGATTGAAGGCTTCCCTGGAAGCTACGACGGCTGGTACAGGCCTATGAATGAAACGAAAGACATCATCCTCCTAAAGAATGTCTACAAGGCAGATGACGACTACCCTGTCTACCTGTTTGACGTGGAAAGTGAGTTGGCCACTCCTATACATCGTCTTGGGTTGAAAGTCACGAATTACTTCCTCTTGATAACGCTACAGTGGCCCGTTTTCTTTGTGTTGATTTATACACATCGAAGAAATGATACAGTTAAAATGATTGGTGCCACTATTGACTATCATATTGGGCAAATTAAGGAAATATTGATAATACAACTAATCTAATAACTGCGATATTGCACTCTGAATGTTCTCACTCAAAAGTGACAAACAAGTATTTGCCTCAGGTCCTGATATGTTATGTCTCGAGTAAAACATTTGTTGCACTTGAAATCAATTAAGAAAAAATATTTTGTCTCGGTTTATCTAGATTTGTAATGATGACAGATATCCTCAGCACTATGTAGTTGCGTTGTATGAAAAATAAATGCAATTGAATGGTATATCCACTGTGTTGTATTGTTACTTTGAATTACTTAAGCCTTTCAAAGCTCCTGTATACGGTATATGCTACTCTACTCGAAATTTGCAACGGTCTTAATGCAGTTTGTACAATATTTACATCCCAAGCTTTCATTTCTTAGATCCGCTTCGACATTCTCCTTGTTTCATTTTATACTATTTTAACGGTGATTTTCGTGATGCTTTGCAAAGCTTTCAGCAACATGTGATTTCGTAAAGCCAGTCATTTTGATCACGCAGATGTGAAGGAGAAGTTCCAAAACAAATCACATGTGCAGTTTCTACGCATCAGTCCTTCGGAACATCTGTGCAACATGATCATTGCAATTAAGGAATATATAACCAAAAATTCTCAACTGAAGTAGTAATTTTAATCAGTGCGATTTAAATAAAGCAAAAACTCACAGATGTCCGTTACTGAAAAGTAACGTTATCAAGCAATGAAGTGCACAGCGACGGCTTGTTTACCGAAGGAAAATATGACATGGAATCTTATTTGTGGAATGAGTTGAGTCCAGCAGTTCCGTCCCAATGCATTGCGCTTTGCTTCGTATTGCAACATCTTTATGTCTCTGTGTTTGCGCAACGTTGCATGTGTGAAAAACAAATGCAAATATGTACAGGAGGATGTAAGCATGACAGACTAATGAAAATTATCAAAAGATTTATTCGAATGGACTACATAACATGGGAATGATTAACCATTTGTTACTGCAGAGGACCAGAATGTTTTTCTTTATTTCTTTTTTCTCGAGGCAGCGTTAACATACGTCAAAGGTCCCTAAACCAGTCTGTGTAAAGTCACTCTTTTGTTCAGAAATTGCAATGTGACAGGTGAACTTTGACAGAAATTCAGTCAAGGACATGATCGAGTGCAGCCAATATTTTTGACTAGTAATGATATGTAGGCGATGGCTGTTAAATTGCATGTCATGACATACCCAAAAAGCTCTGAACAGGGAACAACAAAAACCGAAAGGTCTGCAAATCCCTTAGCCGACAATGAGAACATCTACACACACACACACACACACACACACACACACACACACACACACACACACACACACCAACAAAACCCCCCGCGAAACCCATGATCACTTACATGCCTTTTCCCCCTTATGAATATATAGAATGTGGGAAAATCTCATGAAATGTCGGCCTAGAAATCGAAGTAAAATCAATCCACTCAGATGTTTTATACTACCATCTGAAGC
>JAWQFJ010000188.1:110000-152500 GCA_034096865.1 Theodoxus fluviatilis | reverse complement strand
TAGATAGATAGATAGATAGATAGATAGATAGATAGATAGACAGATAGATAGATAGACAGACAGATAGAGAGACAGATAGATAGATAGATAGATAGATAGATAGATAGATAGATAGATAGATAGATAGATAGATAGATAGATAGATAGATAGATAGATAGATAGATAGATAGATAGATAGATAGATAGATAGATAGATAGATAGATAGATAGATAGATAGATAGATAGATAGATAGATAGATAGATAGATAGATAGATAGATAGATAGATAGATAGATAGATAGATAGATATATAGATAGATAGATAGATAGATAGATAGATAGATAGATAGATAGATAGATAGATAGATAGATAGATAGATAGAGAGATAGAGAAAGAGACAGAGAGAGAGAGTGTGTGTATGAACGATAAATGGATGCTTGGATAGAATGGATGGATGGATGAACATACGCACAAGTGGACATATGCAACATAAATACGGTCATACGTGAGAATGTGTGTACTTTCTTAAAGACTGACAAGTGGAGAGATATAGGCCTACAAAAGTACAGATATACGATTTGACGTTTTTTCTTCTTAGTGCTTCTGTCATAGTTGTTGCTTTACAGAATGTAAAGAGTAGGGCGCCTGAGCTGGAGGCAAATAATCCCGTTGATGTTCCCTTCAACGTACGTTATAAATTGCCCCCCAAACGACCATAGCAAATGAAAACCGCGCTCATTGATATCACTCCATGAGCTAAATCTTGAATTGCCATAGGAGACATCTAAAAGAAATCACCAACTCACTAGTCGTAGACAGTGCCGGGTTTTTTCAGTCCCCAGCCGTGCATGAAGGCGTTGGCACGGGTTCCTCCCTCAAACAGGGTGTGCTTGCCACCCCGAAGTGGGTAGCATGTGCCAAAGAACTGCACTTCCGGCCCATTCTAAAAGGAAGTATAATGGTATGCATCCAAGTTACAGTATTCAGTCCGTTCAGATTACGATCAGTCCGAGTCCCTAATTTGAAACGGAAAGTTCGTAAATACACAGTACACATTTCACTTTATGTTAACTCAGCCAACTTTATCCAGCTTGAACGTCTTCACATTAGTCAAAACGCCAACTACAGGGTTAATAATTTGGCTCCAGCATGATGTCCCTGAATATTTGTCTGCCTTCTGCAGGCACCGGCAGTGCTTGACTGAGGCTGTGCGGGATAACATATAGGACGGCCGTGTAACTATTGATAAATTGTCCGATCACTTGACATTTTTAGACGATTTCTAACAGTGGTAATGAGACCGCAAAGGAATACTCTGCTCTGCTATGCTATGCTATGCTATGATATGTTATACTATGCCATGCGATACCATACCATACTATACTATACTATACTATACTATACTATACTATACTATACTATACTATACTATACTATACTATACTATACTATACTATACTATACTATACTATACTATACTATACTATACTATACTATACTACACTACACTACTCTATACTATACTATACTATACTATACTATACTATACTATACTATACTATACTATACTATACTATACTATACTATACTATACTATACTACTCTATACTATACCATACCATACTATACTATACTATACTATGCTATACTATACTATACTATACTACTCTATACTATACTATACTATACTATACTATACTATACTATGCTATGCTATGCTATGCTATGCAATGCAATGTAATGCTATGCTCTGCTATACTATACAATGCTATACTATACTATGCTATACTATATTATGCTATGCTATGCTATGCACAGAGGAAACGGTCGTCTTACGTCTCCAGTGAAGAGAATGATAGTGTCGTCATAGAGACCACGCTGCTTCAAAGCCTCCACAATTTTGCCTATGCCCTCGTCCAGCGCTGTCACCATCCCTGTAGGAAGACATCACTGATACATGACCATCACTACCATTAGATGATCACACATTTCAAATACAGCGTGTGTACATATAATGTGCTACGTATTTCATTATTCCATTTCATTATTTTCATTGTCGTAGCACAGTATGATAATAGATTTTGTTGTCGTTTTCAATATTTTCTCTTCTAAAATACTTTTTCGATTTGTGCATTCCCTAGTGTTCGAGTTGTTCATACTCAACAAACGGATAGCTATCAGTTAACTGTGAAAGCACGACTCTTTGACTTAGAAAAAACAACACTCACACACACGCGCACATAAACAGCGGCAACACCTTAGGAATCGACAAACTAGACAATAACAAAGCGTTTTACTGCCTTTGATAAGCACAATAGTAATGGATGATTTCTTAACAGCTCAAAAGGTTACTATTAAACATCATTATATTTTGTAAACAGCTGTGGTTTCTGAGACTTACGGCTCTCACTTCATATGTGTTGGTGTGCAACCTTACCGCAGTATTTTCGGCGACCTTCGTTTACCACGTTTGGGTACATCTTCTCGTATTGTTCTGGAACCTACAAATGACAAAGCATTGTGATTTTCTGCACATGAAGACTAATTTCCTCATGCGTCAAATGCAGAGAAAAGAGGATTTTACCAAGTTTATCATCATTCTAAGACAATACCTTGATTATCTACTTTTGAGAGGGGAAAGAGTCTGCATTCTCATAGTTTGCACAGGCATTCGTTCTATTTTCAGAAGCAAAAATCATTTATACCTTAGCTGTGCCCGTATTCACAACGGCGATTTATAGGCGATTTATGTTAACCCCGATTTATCTCTAAACTCAAACGATTCCAACTGCCTGTTCCGCTCTCCCTTGGCTGGAAACCAGTATATATAGCAAAGCGCAACCTAGGATCCTCTGACGAGCGTACCTTATCTAACCGATCAAGATAACGCGGGGCTAGGGGATAAATCGAGTGTTGAAAAGATAAATCGCCGTTGTGAATACGGGCCCTGGACAAACAGGGAGAGATCCGATGCCTTTTAAGTGAGTTTTATGACATGATACTTTACTTCGTATTTGCCCATGTAGGGCCTTTGAATGAGTTCCGTGACACAACTCTTTTCCTTTATTGGAGCTCGTATGGCCTTGAAGAGAATTCCGTGACACAAGTCTTTACTTCTATTGGGGCATGTACGGCCTTTAAGTGAGTTTTATGACATGATATTTTACCTCTATTGGGGCATGCACGGCCTTTAAGTGAATACCATGACTCAACGCTTTACCTCTAATGGGGCATTAACGGCCTTTAAGTGAATATCGTGACGCACGTCTTTGCCTCTATTGTGGCATGTACGGCCTTTAAGTAAATTCCGTAACACAACTCCTTACCAATGTGGTGGTCGGTGGTAAGGTTGGAGTCAAGTACGACGCAGGGGCGAAGTCGAGTTACTTTCCCACACTTTATTGGCCGTTGGTACAAGCTCTTAGTGAGATGAACCTCTTGACCGGGTGGTGAATTGGTCTCTCTGACCCAGATGGAATGGGGTCTCCCGCTCTCTGACCCAGATGGAATGGGGTCTCTCTGGCTGTGTGCCGTCTCCCCAATTATCAAGCGAATGCACGTACCTCACAGGAGCCAGGGGATGGATTGTTCCACAGATCCTAACCCATGGCTCCCAAGTCGTGCTTGTATTTGGAAGGAAACAGGAATTACTTCATTGAACTCGCTTTGAAATTACTTCTTACAAATGTTGCCTCATTCAGCATAACACCGTCTATTGAATGAATCATATGCCGTTGCAAGTGGTTGTCTTACTTGAGAGGAAACATTAGATTTATACTCGAAATGTTACAATTCAGATGCCAGAGTGGGAGGACGGCGCACTAGCCAGGGGTCACGCTAATGCAAGGAGTGATTGACAGGGCAGCTGCACTAACAATCAGACCACAGGAGGGGTCACAGAGCGGTCAGCTGGTCAGCTTGCCTTACAGAAAGGATGGGGGAAGGGGGTTGGAGAGAGGTCTGACACACAGGATTGGGGGGTGGGGAGACAGAAGCAGGGATATTTCAATAGAGGATGAACACAGCAGATGTACACTACACTTTGTGATAGGTGCACCTTATGACATGGACACAGTAGATGTACGATACACTCGGTGATAGGTGCACCTCATCACACCTCTATTGGGGCCCGTACGGCCTTTAAGTAAATTCCGTAACACAACTCCTTACCTCTATTGTGGCATGTACGGCCTTTAAGTAAATTCCGTAACACAACTCCTTACCTCTATTGGGGCCCGTACGGCTTTTAAGTAAATTCCGTGACACAACTCCTTACCTCTATTGTGGCATGTACGGCCTTTAAGTAAATTCCGTGACACAACTCCTTACCTCTATTGGGGCATGTACGGCCTGGAACGGCAGGTACATAAATAGCGGCACCAAGGGATCATGGGAATGGATTATATCCACTGCTCTTTGCGCGAAGGTGAACTGAAAAGACGCAACAGTTGCTGTTTCATTTCGACGACGCGCAAGAAAGTAGTCCGACATTGTATGCCCGTTCAAATCCTTCCACAGCACCGCATGTCAGAATGATTCGTATTGAATTGATTTCACAACAGACAACGGACCAAAACATTGTGGCGTTTTTGTCGATTTAGCTACAGCAGAAATGCGAGGCCCTTACAGGGAGGGCGATGTTTACAACACGCGGCTTAGGGGAGACCGTTATTAGTGTCAACCGTGTGCCGTGTGCCGGAAGTAGCTCTCTGATATCGGAGGTTGTATCGCTCTCAGCCAATTACGAGCCTTGAAAATAGACGCCGCCACGTGACCCAGATTTTGCCTCCAGCTCGCACTCAGCTGCGCAAATGCCAATAAACGTCGTTTAGCTTAAGATTACTCCCGAATCACGCGCACCGTTAAGGTGCATGGAGTACAGTACCGCCGAGCAAGACGTTTGTCACAAAACGCAGATACATTAATGCGGTCGGATCTTAGCATAACTCCCCACGGCGTGCGAAGTCAGTCAGGCGGAGTGGCGGATGCGGTCAAAGGTCACCGCTGGGTCACGTGGCGGCGTCTATTTTCAAGGCTCGTGATTGGCTGAGAGCGATACAACCTCCGATATCAGAGAGCTACTTCCGGCACACGGCACACGGTTGACACTAATAACGGTCTCCCCTAAGCCGCTTCCATGTTTACACAGCGAAGAACAACATCGTGCATAGACCAATCAACGCGAAATAATGCTGACCTTGTAGTGAAAGCTGCAGTGCAGTGAGCTTCTTGTAGAGTGCCCGGAAACACTGAATGAATGTGCGCAGTTTTCTTAATGTGCAAGGTATTCGTAAGACACAAGTAAATAACTGATGTGTGATTGTATGGTTCAGTGTAAACGATACTTACAGTCGAGTAAATTCCTGAGTAGTTCTTCGCGGGAAGATTGTAATCTCGGTAATCGAAGTAGTTATCTGAAAATTGCGCATGTTACATTACACCGTGAGAACATACCCTCAATAACGTAAATGTCATTGCATTGGTTTTACATCTGCACCATTTACAACTCTGGCAGTGACTGTCAACAAATACAATTTTAGACCTGCATACCGAAGGCTTTTTTCCTTAAGCTCAAGTCGGCAGTCAAGAGGTTGATTAGTTCCAGATCTGATATCACTGTGCAAGCGTGTCATGTATTCTTTTCAAACGTTAAGCGTCTCAAAAGGTCACTGTGTGAGTGCAAAAACTCACCAACAATATGCGTGTAATAATCCTCAGCCCCGTTGTAATAGCCAAAGTAGGTGTCGAAGCCTCGGTAGGTAGGTGTGCAGTTCCAGTTACAATATCCAATGTGCCACCTGCAACATGTTGGGTAAGCCTCTTTTTAAAAACTATCCATTGAAATACATTTGAAGGTTTGGGTTTGTTTTTCTTCGTGGAGTGTGTTCAATGTTCTATCGTCAGCTGTAATCTCCGGCCCATCGGCTGTAAGGGTTCATTTAAGAAAGACATAAAATTAGTCCCCACTTAAAACTATACTTTTTAAAAAATGGTGGAACTTAAGTTTCTGTAAACGACGATGAGTAAATTGAAAAGGCCATAGTGTGCCAGTTGCTTTCTCCACAAATCAGCATTAATGCACATGATACGCATACTGATGCTGCATGGACCTACTTGCCGATGGCGTGCGTGGCGTATCCCAGCTTCTTCAGCTCCTGGGGAAGCATGGTGTACTTCAAGGGCACACACACTGGCTGGTCGGGGGCAAAAGTGTCGTGCTGAAACAGGCAAGGGTGGCTTTTAAAGCAGTCTTTTTAAAGTGGACATCTGCGGTGGATTTGAGAGATAGAGGATTAATATTGGGTGAGGAGCTGTCCATGTTCTGGATTTACTTAAGGGAACAAAATATACATGTCTGAGCGTTATTAGTTTTGTGTGAAATATTTGCCACCTTGGGTTTTGCGAAATCGATTGAATAGTGCAGAAGTTCATGCTCATCGAAAAGAGTCCTATATCAAGCTCATCTTTCAGATAAAGCGGTTACCTCGTGCAATGCTAAACCCACTTATGCGGCAATTTTAATCGCTTGCAGAGCTGAAATGTTCTCCGGGATTTCCTTTGCGGGCAAACCACCCTTTGATACGTGGATGGAGCAAGGAAAATAGTGCCAAGTAGACGAATAAGCTGCATGTGGCGTGAGACTACAAGTTCTGCAGGTAGAGAAACGAAACCCCCGTCCTTCTCCCTTCCTCTGCCTTTCCCCCCTCTCCCCTTCTTCCCTCTTTTCTTCCCCGACTCTCCCTATCTTTCATACCTACTACTTTTCCCTTCGTTTCTTTCAATTGTTGCCCATTTCTAATTCCTCAAGAGCCCCCCTTCCCCCTCCCCCTCCCCTTCCCCCCGCCTCCCTTCTCATTATCATAACACTCCTACTCCCCCAAAACAACATGAAACAGAGATTATGAAGATTATTCTACGTTTACAGTCGACGTGGCGGAGCCTATCACTTGAGTATTCACTACGCCTATAGTCGAGGTTGTAGATGGAGATAGGGCAATCAGCGGCATCACATAATCAACCTCAATTAAACATCACGTGCTCATCGCTATTCAGTCTACCTACCTGTGTTCCGACCTTGAAAGGGTACATCCCAGTCATGAAGGCGGAGCGGGAGCTGATGAGACCAAAGACACTTTTCGTTATTTTGGCGTCATGGTTCGTTGACTGTTGCTTGAAATCAGAGCAACAGGAACACTAGGATACTGCAATACTTGGGCGCGTGTTTAGTGTACCACTCTCCACCGCCTGGATCCCCATCCCCCACCCTCAACACGCGTAGTAAACGAATCCATATTTTCAATTACAATCCAGTGAAGATGGTTTCATGGTAACACATGAAAAGACGTCACAGATGAAATAGGCCCATGATTTTATTGAACCACAGAGACTCAGCTATCAGTGCTCTCATGAAGATAATGGCCTCTTTACTGGACAAAAAGCATAGACAAGGTCAAACGTTCAGGTGCACGGAAGATGAAAGATAAAAGTGCACGATGGAAAAGAAAATATTGTAACTGAAAAAGAGCAAAAGAATGGATAAATTTGACAGATGTTCGTATGGCTGATATTGCAGACAAAGCTTCGTTTCAGGATGTCTGAATGATAGAGAGAGAAAAATGAATTGAAAGCAAGAAAATGAAAAGGAGGAAAGAAGAATCATGCAGAACAGATAGGCAGGATGTTGATCAGATTCAGGGTGACTGGATGAGAAACAGAAAGGAGGATAGAAAGAAAAAAGACGTATGGTGAAAGGCGGGGAAGGCATTGTTCTGGTTTATGGTGTCTCGAAGATAATCACAGAGACAGAAAAGTGAAGGACGGAAGGAAGGCTGAGAAGGAAAAATGACAAATTACATGGAACAGTGAGATTTGCCCTTAAAATGAGTGGAAGACAGATGACCCTAACAACTTCGCCCTGGTCCAGGATGGTTGAAAAACATGTCAAAAAGAGGAAGAATAAATGATTAAATAATCGATAGATGTAATGAATGCATAAATGAATGAATAAACGAAGTAAGTAAGTTTTACGACCTATCAATCTATGTAGGCTATGTAAGGCCATTGACAAACAATGCTAGAGGTAGTTAGAGTAATAGCGAGTCAAGTCTCTATTCCGAACCTTTTCGCCTTTCACGAATCGCCCAGGAAGACGCGTCGGGTCTTATCTTACCTCCAACGTCCAGGGGTGTTGGATAGATGGAAGGAAGACCTATTTACAGAACACAAGTAGAATGACAGATGGCTGGAAAGACGGAAGAAAGAAGAGAGTAAGGCAAAGGTTTTATCCTGAGGATGTCTAAAGGCATATACTTGCTTTGCTCTCTATTGCAGTTTGAAGGTTGTGCGTTTTATACCACATGGAGTTGTATCCTTGGACACTATGCTTGACCTGCATTGCCTCTTTCTATGCAGGATTTCAAAAGGGAACTGTGTGCCGCAATGTGTCCACTGGGGTTGAAACTCCAGGAGAAGAACTATTGCTATGAAGGACACAATGGCGATTGTTACTGTCATGAACATGGAGACAAAGGAAGAAGGGAGACACACGACAAAAAGTCAGACTGGGAATAACCTGGTTCAGACTGTAGGACAGGCGAGGAAGAATGAAATTAAGACGCGCAGGAAAAAAAGGTAGCGGAATATAGCTCTGACTCACAGTGAAGGAATAGCAGGGAGGAAGGGAAAAAGTAAGATGCGAATGAAAGGAGGAAGGAAAGGAGTAAGGAAGGAGGGAAAGAAGGAAGGAAGGAAAACCTACGGGGTGCAGACAGGCAGAACATAGCTCTGGTTGAGGATGACACCCTCCCGAGCCAGACGGTCTAAGTTGGGGGTGATCATGTTTGGGTTCCGAAACCCAATGTCGTTCCATCCTGGAGCAAAGATAAGGTCAGATTTAGCTACTGGAAGTAAGAAAGTAAGAGAGAATCAACCTTTGTACGTGCGAGTCTACCATACATTCAAAAGTAAACACATCATCGCACGTTATCTACCAATGTGACTTCATACTTGTAGATCAAAGAGCAACCGACTAGTGTACAAACTGACTACAGATTGCATTAGTATATGTTTCTACACTCGCGCCAAACGTTTGTTTGACGGGACAGTTACATGTAGCACTGATCGGATTCCTTTCACATGAAGGTGCACATTTATCATTAGCATTCCAATAACTAAGCAGGGCAGGAAACGCCATACTGGAATTTTTTTAAAAGCCTGATGGAGTACTGACAAAACTATGAATGCCATGTCCGTATGGATGTAAACGTTACCGAAAGAGTTTGACGACCCACCGTAATCATCAGCCACGATGAAGAGGATGTGAGGCCTGGAAGCTGCATTCGCTTGGACCACTGCCGCACAGACCAACAGCCACGACAAAAACGGCTTCCCCACGCGCGCCATGCTGTGCAGTTTGTGGAGAGGGCAGGCTGTCGAGTGGGTTAAGGCCATTAATATAATAGATACCACCCCAGGCGTTTATATGTTATCTGGACTTCACGTGCTCTACTGACACAGTCGATACAAATTACGTGAAGGCCCATCGCAGTAACTCTCTGGCGATGGCGGGGAATCGAAGGAGTCAATGCCAATTGGACACTCAACACCGACCGAACCGACCGCACCTGTGCTGTATGCATGCCATAGACACAGTCGATACGTTTCATTGGACTGAAGCTTTGATCGCATTGAGGCAATCCATCGACACGAGGTTTCCCCTTTCGCCAATTCCGAATTTACCAGCCCCTTAATCTGGCCAACCCACTCTCCTGAGAGGGGTAGGCATAGCAAGCTGTCCCGATTTGCCAACCAGATCCTTCCCCGTTTCCCTTTTCGCCACACATGTTCGTGATTATTTCTATAGACGATTAGGTCTGCTCCCCTTAGCAGTTTAAGGGTTATGGTACTGCAACCTTCTAACAAACACGATGAAGAGATTTAGATGATTCGAGCATGGAAGATGTATTCTTTCAAGACATTTGGATTATTTGGATTACTTCGACACTTTTCACTATCACATCGTCAATTTCGGCGGTGTTGCCAGTAAAATTCTGTTGGAAAAAGAATGTCTCTCATGGGTTTACCGTATAATGTTCAGATTCTGAAGACATTATATTTTATTGGGGGGAAAAGAAGAGAAAAATCCCTGAGTTGGAATGGAGACCTTGCAAATTATGTTGAACGAAACAAAGCCTGAAAAATAATATTTCCTCTTGGAAATATTCAACTGAAGGATGCAGATCGAAGAGTTTGGACAGAGGAAATTATCATTCTCCAACGTTTTCTTTGCTAATTTGGCTGTATTAGAACTACACAAGATGAGAATAGATGTAGACAAAATGCGTAATGGCGATAGATGACTATGAACGAGGTCAAGGCCGTTAGAACACTCTAGACTCTCCTGTACTGCTGGTGTCCTTGTGCGCGTGCTCCGTCAACACGGTCGATACCAGGTGTTTGTGTTGCAGGAAGCAAACTCGCATGACATCCACTCTTTGGCGACAGCGAGCTGTCGTCGGAGTCAAGGCCACAAAACACTCAACACCGTCTTTCTGTGCACGTAACCTTCATGCAAGTGGTACGATACGAAGCAATACAATACAGCGCAATACAATACAATACAATACAATACAATACAATACAATACAATACAGCGCAATACAATACAATACGATACAATACAATACAATAAAATACAATATTCTTTCTCTTTTCACGAAAATTTAGCTTGCTTCATAGAGGCCAGTTTTTATAAAGAAGGTATACATGAAGTGCAACTATATCTTATATACATACCAGTAAGTATAACAATATCTTATTTACATATCCAAGTGTATAACGAGCCAACAAACAATCCCTCCCTTTCTCTACTCTCTCTCTTTCTCCCCCTCATGCGCCCCGCCCGATTTAAAATGTGAATCGCAGTTACAATAAACGATATTATCATTCTGGTGGCTTTCTTTCTGTGGTTCTGCAGGTACAGGCAATATACAATCTGATGACAACTATCACCAGATTGCGGTAACTTCTCGGCAGCAGTAAACTGTAGGTGCTTCAGACAGGCCAGTTAGAAAAGAGTAATGCATGTCATGGGAACACTCAGCTGTCTCGTCTACTGATTTCGTCTGCTCAGTCGTGCTCATCGGACCCAGTTCCTACAGTACGTTGTGTGACTGAACTCGGGTTACACTCTGGCAATGGACGACATCCTGCTTGCATCTGCACTGCAAATCCTCCAAAATGCAGCCAGTATGATGTGTGCCACTGAAACTATGACTCCGTGAGTCGCTGCCCCGGCAAGAGTGTGGGAATGGACAAAGATTGTGTTGTTTTTTCCCTAACACAGCAATCTCATACCACTCGATAGGCCCTGTCAAAGTGATATCAATGCTATCTGCACAGAGGTGTCTGGGTGATGACACACTTGTACTCACGCCATCATCTCGTGCACAGCAGTTGCTATTTTCTGGGTCAAGTATATTATCAAAAACAGTTTGCTGCGCTCTTGACAAATGCCTCCGACCACTTGAATTATCAGTACAGGTATGCAAACGTGGAATAAAATGTGGTGTCTTATGTTGCATATCCGCGGATTGGCGAAGCAAGATCACCACAGGAGCCCGTGCGGCTGAAGTCAGGCGCATCACTGAGGCGCAACGACAGCGCGCCGTGCGCAAGGCCCGCGCAGCATCCGCTGCCACGACGGCACCCGCTCACTTGTGTCCCATAATTATGTGGACGAGCCGTCAGGGTCCGGATTGGCCTCGTCAGTCACCTCAGGACCCACAGCCACCGGTCTTCCATCTGACCTTTGAAGCCATGGTCATCTTCGACGACGAAGGACGAACACAATAATAATCCGCGGATTGTACTGAAGTCTTTCAAAGTGTAATTAATTTTGAATCTTCGCTGATGTTTACAGATTAAAACATATGTTCTGATGTAGAATGTGATGATCTTGATGAGTTTAAGTATTATTATTTAAGCGAGGCGAGTGTAGGTAAATGTTGACGAATTGTAGTTCCGCTGTCACGGTCACTCAATTATGCAGTGTTGGAATGCAATGACCACTCTATCAAGGGAAACCCTAAGACTGCATATGTTTAAAGGTTCCATTACATTTTATCATATGATTACATCCGAATTTCCTCGTCAACAACTGATCGACACTGCCGTGATGACATGACCATTCCAAGCAGCTTCCAGACCTCTCCGTGCAGCATTTGCTTCGAGTGTAAAGCAGGCATTTCTGTTGAACAAACACGTCCCAATCTGACAGATACGATTCTGATAGAAGGCTACTACGTTGGATCGTACTTGAACTGCACACAGGAAAGAACGAGGACGGAGTGCTGACTACAGTATTCAACGTTTACAAATGAGGTAATCGTCAGTGGAGTTCGTTCCAATGATTCGTCGAAAATAAAAGACCTGTTCTCGCTGAACGTAGTTGTTGACGACCAGTAGGTTTGTATGATGCCACCCATTTGCATAATTTTCCTTCTCGTAAGGGGCATTTGCATAATTTTCCTTCTCGTAAGGGGAAAAACTTGAATTCAGAGAAGTAGACTTCATGTTATAGCTTTGGCTCTTTTTAATACGAATTTTCAAAATAGATATATTTTCTTGCCATTCCAAAGATAGGACACACTAAAAAGACAGGGTCATGAATGAGTTAGATAATGCGTTTTGGATGCATGTGGATCCACGTGAACTGCGGCAGACACTATTTCTTCATCTCCATTCCCGATACACCATTCCATTGCCCTTCCCAAAGGCCGAGAGACATTCCTTTATAAATGGACGCGTGGTTCGGCTAATCCTGGACATTGTCAATACCGCTCTCTGCAGATTTGGGAAGGCAGGAGACAAGCGGAGTCTTCACTTTTTTTGTAGGTGAGGGATCGGATCTCTAACCTTACATTCTAGCAATGCCTTAACTGTCACATTTACGCTGGCCTGGGTCAGCTGTGGCTGGGGTCAGCCATGGCTGGGGTCAGCTGTGGCTTGGGTCAGCTGTGGCTGGGGTCAGCCGTGGCTTGGATCAGCCGTGGCTGGGGTCAGCCGTGGCTTGGGTCAGCTGTGGCTGGGGTCAGCCGTGGCTTGGGTCAGCTGTGGCTGCGCTAGTGGAAAGATCCCGCGAGCACGATTGTGGTTAAGAAGCAGACATCGAACAATAATCTTTATATGACTGGATGTATGCATGAATCCAGCGATTTACGAGTTTTAAATTTTCGACAAATACCGCTTAAACGACTTATTACTCTTTAAAAAGTCCTTCGAACACTTTATTCTTTCAAAAATACAACACAAATTAGGTTCATGTAGTTTGTATGCATCTCTCCTTAATGACGCGTGCTGTGCCTATGTACGAGCTACAAATGCTTGCCAATGCGTATGGTGAGGACTGCAACCTTGAAAATGCTGTACGTGAAATCAAATCAAATCGAACCAACAATTTCAGCCATTCAAATTTATTTTGCATACATTCAATCATTCACATATTTTACACGAAATGATGACATTCGAATTTGCACTTGTCTAAAAGCAAGGCATTCATTTCAAATTTGTTCACTGCCTATCAAATGCAATAACTGCCCAATCTAATGGCAGGGTTTTATAAAAAGAAAAGACTGCATTCGATAAACACAAATGTACAATCTGAGATGGTCGTGTTCGCGGAACATGATAAATTGTTCATTATTACTTAGATTTAAAACATTAACAATGGATTTGTTCCCCTTAACATTGAAAACTGTTCGCTGTCAGGCACCGGTATTTCAAAACGTGGTATGTAGGGCAAGAAAGTACAAAAACGTAATGCTAAGCAGAGAGTCGCATGAGACATACTTTAGACAAAGCGGACTAATACTACAGCAAGCTGTCAAACAAAGCAAACCGAAATCGTTATTGTGAAGTAGTAATAATTATTGTATTGCACACTAAACAAATCAATGCTTCAATGTCCAAGAATTAGAACACAATAGTTGTTAGATTTATCATAATATATGCATTTTGCATGCATGTGTGTCACTTATGTATATGTGTACATGCGTTTGTATCTTTGTTTCTACAATATTGGATACATACGCATATCATGTGTTTGTGTGTGTGAGTGTGTGTGCGTGTGTGTGTGCGTGTGTGTGTGTGTGTGTGCGCGCGCGCGCGTGTGTGTTTGTGTGTGTGTGTGTGTGTGTGAGAGAGAGAGAGACAGAGAGAGAGAGACAGAGAGAGAGACAGAGAGAGAGACAGAGAGAGAGAGACAGAGAGAGAGAGAGACAGAGAGAGAGAGAGAGAGTAAGAGAGAGGATGAGACAATGACAAGATTTTAAATTAATGTCAATCGCAAGAGACCTCTACAACCGAATCATCAAGGAAAGAACAAGCACTTTACTTACACTCACCATATCAACACCAACGATATGAACGTAATGCCAACACAATCAATATACAGGAACACCAATCTCAGACAGAAGCAGCGTGCAAACCCAAAAGCCAGAATATACACGACCTTGGTGTACCACTTAATGTTATGTAAACACCAAGAAAGAAAGAATGTTTTGCATATGGGTGTAGTTATTAATTTTCTAAATTAACAATGCTGGGGTCACATGGATCAAGGCACCTTCAGTCATTACGAAATAAGGTACTGCAATATCGTCTAACACTCACGCATACTTTCCCATACAGGACTGCTTTTGAGAAATTGACTGAAATATTGACACTGAATGCTCTTGGTTCGGAAAGTTGGCTATCGATATGTGATGCAAACGATAACATATTCCGTTTCTCCCTCTAAAGCTAACCTGGTGTACAGACACTGCTAACATTCTTGAAACATGCACCGGGACGAATGACTGTTTATTACGGCAAAACTAGCGGTCATCACCTACCGAGCAACGGTCATGTTTGTAAGCGTGCAACTCCTGCCATTGAATGTTTCTTACAGTACATCCCAGCAACTATGAAACATTGCAGGAAGGCGATTATGTTATAGTCACAATGACTCATACTAAATGCACAGTCTCCTCTGCCCTGGAATATTTGTTCTGGCAAAATTTATTTTGCAGCTATTTGTTTTGGAAGCATAAGATTCGAAGCGAACTGAAAAATGGTAAATTGGAATACAAATATGTGAAATGTTTACAAAATTTTGCAGCAGTGAATATGAACTTTTGTTAATCACCACAACGATGTTGCTGTAAATGTCAAATGATGCTCTTGTGCATACTCAAGAATCACAAGGAACTAATCCTCTATGGGTACATGTTTCAAAAATGGAGAATAATTCGAAATAAACTCTCTAACATGAAATTCACCTTGCACCCTTATAAGCAGTAGGCTATCTGTGTAAGTTATTTCATTTAAACTCGTCGAGAATGTTACATTTATTGTAACGTTTTAAACGCTGAGTTTTCACAAAGTTGGAGTAGAGTCAGATTTAAAAACTGTTTGCATTTCGTGTCGATGGATGGTTTGGACTAGGAGTTTATCTAGATAGAAACGTCATGTTTCATCTTTATAAGTTCTTAGTACTCACCTAATATACACTGACAATTGGGGCTAAGGGATCCAGAAAGGGTAACAATCTGTCGCCATCTGCAATGTTCCAATAACTTTCAGGCGAGCATTATGTTAGCTTGGCCGAAACGGACATGCTTCCGCGTCCGTGTTGGTTGTTCACATCATGTTCTGTAAAAGTGAACGGTTTAGATGTCAGTGAAGACTAAGTCCGCAGCTTCTGTGGTTTTTAGGGTAAACGACCCATTTATCCCTGGCCCCCTCTTTGCTTTTGTGTGTAGCGTGTAAGCACTACTCATGTTTCGACACACAGAAGAATATGCTGCTGCTGCTGCTGCTGCTGCTGCTGCTGACGACGACGATGATGATGATGACCTATTGAAGTTTTTCAGTCCTCCGCTAAAAAGTTCCCTATGTATAAAACTTGAAATGACTGTAATTTCCAAAGACAATTTTGGCTCATAGCTTATCGTAATTTCTTTATCTAGGTTTTCAAAATGTACCGGCTGAGCGTGAAGAAAATATTGCAGGTACTTTAGGGAGAGGAATCCCCCGCATACTCTAAGTACATTGACTGCAACAGTCTGAAGACTTATTACTCCTTCAAATTTGCAGATCCAACGCATTAAGCGCACCAAAGCAGATTCAACAAAGTGATGCATCGAATAGTATTCCCTTTTCTCCACGGAAGAAATGATGAACCTGGCCCGGGTGAGTCTTCATGAAACAAAGCTAGATGTAGATTCTCCACACAGACATTTGCATCAGCGTCTCAGGGTAACCCCATGGGCAGCTCCAGGATACCTTCCATATTTTATTGGGAGACGACGACTACAACGAACTGATCCGATCGCCAGAAAACACTGCTGATTTGCAAGATGTGGCAGTATTACAAAAGCTGCCCAACTCGGTCAAACGTCTGATAGCTCCAAGATTTATTCTAAATAACATTTGTGCAGTCAAACCAGATATGGAGAAAGTTAAACAAAAAACATTTTTGCAAGAAGTGATAATTTTGTAGTCTGCTCAATTTTCTTTAGACACTCACTGTTCCAGGAGTCCCCCCACCTACAGATACGTGATGATGACGCTGGCTTCGCTTGGAGTGCGGGACACTCTCTGCTGCCCAGGAGATCCAACAGGGGAGGCAACCGGGGACCCAGCTGGTGACTCGGTCACGGAGGAGTTATCTCCCTCTGCCGTGGTGTCGTTGATGCTAGTGAGAGACTGCGAGTCTACGAGACACCTGTAGAGGGCAGAGTCTGGAACTCTGTGAACCTCCCCCACTGTCATGTAGTCCGACTCCTCGTTGTCGTCGTCGTCAGCATCCCTTCTTTGCCTGCCCCTCCGGTCCTTGTTTTCGTCGTCGTCGTCGTCGTCGTTGTCAGCATCATCTTTGTCGTCATCGCCCTTCTCATCGCCAGCATCCTCGTCCGGCTTCTTCTTCATCACCGTGGCGTACATTTCGTCGATGCTGACCTGGAAGTCCTCCAGGACCTCAGTTTCCAAGGCGTACATCTCACTCTCGTCCTGGGACCTCTGAGTGTACTCCCCGCTCTCCGATAGAGCTCTTTGGTGTCTTCCTCCCCTGGCTCCTTGAGAAGAAGAAGGAGGTGGCGGCGGTGGTGGTGGTGGAGGGGGGACTCTTCTTTCCTGGCTGGGTGGGGCGTGGATGAGGACTTCGATGCTGCGGGACGAGGCTTTAGGTCCGAAGTCGTACATGTCCCTGACGGATGCGTACAACGGATCCGACTTGGACGAGTCCATGCTGCTGGTGCTGCTGCTGTGGGCACGGGCTGCTATCTGCATCTTGTGGAACAGGATGGCATCCCTGTCCACGTTGTTCTGGATGAGGGGCTGCTTGCAGAAGTCGTCGAAGGACATGATCGAGTCCGAGGAATTCGACCGGTAGTGCATCGGCGGGAGTGGCGGAGGAGGAGGGGGTAGAGGGAGAGAGGCGCCTGATGTTTTCCGGGAGTAGGTGGGGAGGGGAGGAGGGGTCAGAGGAGGGGGTGGTGGAAGGGGCAGTGTGGGGTTACGACCGGGGAGCTGAGAGCTCTGGGCCTTGCGGGCTTTGCTGTTGCTGTTGACGTTGTCAGAGCGAGTCAGCGTGGACCAGTTGCTGTCGGTGCCGTCTCTCTGACCGCCACTGGCGCCCTCTGTGGGCACTTCCATCTGCAGCTCACGCGTCTTCACCTCCTCCTGTAGGCGGCGCTGCATGATGGCCTCCCAGTTCTCGGGGGCGTCCTGGAGCAAAAGAGCGCGTCACTAATTGGCTCAGTCGGGGGCAATTGCGTATTCAAGTTTGAAAACATGTTTGATTTGCGACTAGATGTGTGAAACCATAAACGAAGACATGTCGAAAATCATAGGGACTTGGGACCTTGGACCTACTAGTATAACTGATGTTTCGGAAATGGAGCTCTGTAAAGTTTCAAAGCGAACACATGTTTTCTAGTTGAATGTGTCGAACTGTTGAGACTCTATTACACAGTATAGTGTGATAGTGAAAGAGAGTGCAGTGATATTAAAGCAAATCAATAGTAGCTCAGCAACACGAAACACAAGCTCTTTCATTTATGAGAAAAAAGCATAACCAGCAGTCAAGTCACCGCAGGCACTGACCTTCTTGCGGTACCTATGTGCAGGGAGGGGCTTGACGCTGAGACTGGGCCTGTCTGTACTGGGGCGTGGCTTCTTCACTCGCCCAGCCTTGTCCATCACTATGCCCTCCAGCTCAGCCCCACCCACCCCGTCCTGTTCAACACAAGGACAGAAACTATGAGTGTGAATAGGCAGACGTTGGAATCTTACTCATCCAAGAGATAGGGTAAATCTTTCGTTTGGAAATAACAAGAGTAACAAAGAATGCTCATCACATGAAATAATTAAGTCAAAGGAGTTGAGAATTATTAGGAAAAACGGCAACAATGATCTTCGATCGATCACAAGGAAAACAAAGCCAGCAACTAAATGCAGAAAATTCTGTCATCGTGATATATCTATCTCCCATGATTTCCCATAATACTTACTCTCTCTCTCTCTCTCTCTCTCTCTCTCTCTCTCTCACTCTATCTGCTCTCTCTCTATCTCTCTCTCTCACTCTATCTGCTCTCTCTCTCTCTCTCTCTCTCTCTCTCTCTCTCTCTCTCTCTCTCTCTCTCTCACTCTCGTGTGCTGGCGAGGGTGAGTGTACACATGTTTATATTTACGTATGTTCTTTTTCCATATACATTCGTTTTTCTGTAGCTTCTCTTTCACTGAATTCTCAACCCGTCTGTGTCCCAACATACATCCCCTCACCATCGACGAAGAAAGGAAACGACCAGAGTTTCAACAGTTCATCGCGGGGTCAACCGTTTATGGCGAGGACCGACCTGCATTTGAAGGATTTCCGTCTTGGCAGCAAGCATGGCCAGTAGCGACCTCTGTCCCTCCCTGTGCTTGGCCAGGAGTGCGCTCATTCTCTCCCTCTCCCCCTTGCTCAGCAGCAGCCTCACCACCAGGACACCCACGTTCTCCTTGGACCCGTACGCCTGGGCCAGGTCCTGTCCAGAGGCAACGCAAGGCAATAAGGAAATTGTGGGTGAAGTTTTTGTTTTTGTGTGTGTGGAGAAGGGTGAGTATTTATTCAAGAAAACAGCAAATTTACAATGCATGCTTCAATGTCAATGCACAATTCGATGTAACACACAGCAAAAGAAGGCCATCGAAACACAGCCACGGTGCGTTAGACTCGAATACGCTCCACAGTCACAGTGAACACTGTTGAACTATGGTCTATTTTGTGGGTGAAGTCTTCCCGAATGAATGCGGGTTTTGGTCCCATTTTAAAATCTAAATAAAAATATATCGTATTCTGTTCTGATTGCATCATCCACAGTTTGTGTGTGATTTCTCTGTTGTATTCATAGCATTCCTTCAAGAAAAAGGCTTTGGACAGCGACACAGCAACCTGATAAGTACGCGGTCTCGTCTTGATCAACTTTTGTTTCTAATGCTTTTTCCAGCTCCCAGTCCGCCAACAAATATTCCTCCTCCTCCTCCTCCTCCTCCTCCTCCTCCTCCTCCTCCTTCCTCCTTCCTCCTCCTCCTCCTCCTCCTCCTCCTCCTCCTCCTCCTCCTCCTCCTTCCTCCTTCCTCCTTCCTCCTCCTCCTCCTCCTCCTCCTCCTCCTCCTCCTCCTCCTCCTCCTCCTCCTCCTCCTCCTCCTTCCTCCTTCCTCCTTCCTCCTTCCTCCTCCTCCTTCCTCCTCCTCCTCCTCCTCCTCCTCCTCCTCCTCCTCCTCCTCCTCCTCCTCCTCCTCCTCCTCCTCCTCCTCCTCCTCCTCCCTCCCTCCCTTCCTCCCTCCCTTTTTCCCCCCCTCCCTCCCTCCCTTGCCCTTTTTCTGTCCTTCCCCATCTTTTCTTCCTTCTCTTCCCTACCTGCAGTCTTTTGGCAGCGATGATGGGGTCAGGGATGTCTAAAACTTCGTCCAGGGCTTCCTGGTGCGATAGGAACTTCCACAGTCCGTGACTGCCCACCACCAGCACCTGGTCCTCTGAGGTCAAGGTCACGTTGGTCACGTGGGGACTAGGGATCACTTGGGGGAACAGGAAGCTGGAGCCCAGCAGGCGCGTGTTGTAGGTCACGCCGTTCACACGTCCGTCCTGCGGGAAGAAGAGTTAAAACAAAGAATAAATACTTGTGTGGTTGTTTTTGCTCTCAACTGACGGTTGTGACGTACGTGTAGAGGGTTTCCGTTCATTTACTTGGAGAGATCTCTGTCTTTTGAATGTTGCTGGAGTATGCTGGTCGTCGTCTCCCATTAATATCTCATGTTCTTGTTTTTCATTGCCGACGTTTTCTCTGCCCAGCATTCTGATCAAAAGGTTCCATTATTGCTCTCTCGGCATATATCTCCCAAAAGTTCAGCGTTAACTATCATCAAACGATTCCGAGATTCATATGTTTCTAGTTCTCACCCGTTTCTCACTGTTACAGCTGTCAAAAACCCTACAAATCATTTCTAAAACTACATCAATCAGTCTCCTTTTTCATAAAATGTCATTCATTAAGTCCAACACTCTAATGAACTATACACATTAGCAACAATCAATCCTCTCATTTAAGACTTATTCTTCCAGGTTTTTTTTTAACATTCCTCTCTCTTCTGTACCTAAATGTCCGTGGTTAGACTTAATGATGGTTTGCCACTCGTTGTACTTGGAGATATCATCACTCAGCACATTGAGGCCATAAGGACAATCCATAAACATGCAGACGTATTTTCTCACAACCCCAGCATCCTCACTGTCCTGCCTCCGTACCTCTGTGATGATGCCGTCTGACTTGATGATGCGGTGGCACTCCTCGTTGTCCTTGGAGACGGCGAAGGCCCGAGTCAGGCAGAGTGGTTTCCCCTGACGACACAGCACCACCTCTGCATCCCCAACGTTGGCTACGCTGAGGGTGTACTGGCCCGGGCTGTCTGACGGAGCTATGTGCACCACCGCAGCCGATGCTCCCACCCTCTGTCCCAGGGCCTTCAGTTTCCTGTACACAGCAAACATAGACGATTTTCAGCGTGATTGCTTGAGAAACAAAGAAGATGGATGTTCAGAGCCGCGGATTTTTCCAGTGCGTTTTTCTTGAGCATAGCAGCCAAGAGTGGAGCACAACCAATAGAAAACAATACTCTATTTCCCCTATAACGTCCATAAAATTTCCCCGTACTACGTCATGGTCTATTTCGTTGGCTCAGTGAAGATTATTTCGAGCACTCTAGCAACCTTTTACTTCCCAATCTCACCCTGGAGATCTACCACCTGCGGCATCTGCTTACCTATGCATTTCAGTGCTCTCATGCTTAAAACAGTAATATATAATTATAATTTGGTGAAAGAAATTTTTTTCCTTCGACAGCAATACGTTTCCTCATTCGTTGAATCTATATGCCACGCCATTCTTCCCTCTTACGCCATGCCGTCCTCATTGTAGTGGGGTCGTTTGAGCAGGAATTTTGTTTTCTTTCTTTTGAATGTTCTGCAACCCTGCATCACTTTCCTTCATAGTTTTCCATCATGCATTTTATTGCGTACACGCAAGCATGCATGCCACGCACACACAAACATACGCGCGCGCGCACACACACGTACACACACACACACACACTCGCGCGCACACACACACACACACACACACACACGAATAAGTTCTGCTCTGACCTGTGTGCTGAGAGCAGGCTGTACTTGAGGTAGCTGTCCCTGGTGACTGAGTGCTTGAGTTCGTTTTGGACCAGACCAGGCAGCATGTCAGCCAAGGTCTTGACCACCTCGTCATTGCGTCCCCCGTCCACCACCCCAAACAAGGCCTCTCCACTCTCGCTAAACCTCGGCCTGTTCAGGATGGCCACTGACAGTCTGGGAGAAGAAAGGATACATTTACAGTTAGAGTAACTGCATCATGAGGTCGTGGAATAGAACAGAGAGTGACTTTTAACAGTTTATATACGGAGATTACAGCACCTCAGACATGCACAGAAAAACAAAACTGGTACGTTCCCTGTGAATAATAAAAAAGTATCACATATACGCATGAATACATTGCTTCACATTTGCTGAGCCTTTGTGCACAATTAGCATCAAGGCGATTTTGACAAGAACTGCTTGAAAAAGTAAAAAGCTTGCATCCAAATAAATCAAATGCAACGATAGATCCAGAACGTTTTCCATCACATCAGACATTCCGCCTGCCCACCCAACATGTCGCGCCCTTCCTGACTCTCAGACCTGTGTGGTGCCAAAGGCCCGTCTGTGGACTTACTTGTTCCTGATGCCCGAGGTCTGCGAGAAGCCACTCTGCCAGGGCAGGTCAGGCAGGCTGACGTCACTCCTGCTCAAGTCCTGTATGGAACGGCTCTGTCCGCGCATGTCCACCATGCACACGCGCTTGGCGTGTCTGTCGGGGGCAAAACAGCACAACTCCCTGTTTATATATGTACATGTTATAATAGCTTTTCTGCTGTGGCAGAAGAACAGAGCAGATGCAAGCTATGAGAGGTTCATGCTAGGACCGCATCCATTTTCAGAGCAGGAACGGGAAGCCGTGGGGGTCTGAAGATGTACATCGAAGTGACTTTAATAACCTGTGCTTACCTGCACATTACTCAGATAAAATCAAACTGAAAATGAAGACGTCCGAATATCTCTTGTCTTTTAGTCCCACTTTTTCTTTTTATACATTAGTTAAGTACGTTCTTCGAAATTGAAAACATTTTTGAGCGGTGGTAGTCCAGCACACTTTACTCAGAGGACAGACATAATTTATTTCCAATTCCTTCAAAAACACTACATCATAAAGATTTTGGAGACTAGAGAATTTCCGATGAAGCAGAAACACAAGCAAAATGAATTCATGACAAGACACAAGGGAAGAACTCTAAACAAAGATCCCCACACAAGAATGTAGACAGCTAAACAGGATAAAGAGCACGGATAACACAAAATTAATAATAATAATAATAATAATAATAATAATAATAATAATAATAATAATAATAATAATAATAATAATAATAATAATAATGATGATGATGATGATGATGATGTATGATGTATGATGATGATGATGATGATGATGATGATGATGATGTATGATAATGATGATGATGACGACGATTATGATGATGATGATGATGATGATGATGATGATGATGATGATGATGATGATGATGATGATGATGATGATGATGACGATGATAATAATACAGTAATAATAATAATAATAGAAGCGATAATGGAAGAAGGAAAAGAAGGAAAGAAGTTCGGCAGAAATGTTTGTATGATCGAAGGAAGAGTAAACAGGAAGAACAGACGGTAGCAATAAATTGAAATGGAAAAGTAGCTTGTAGGCTGCTTTGCATCATCCAAGGACGGGAGAGGAAGGAGGGGAACAAGACTCGAGAGAGGGAAAATAGGCAGGCAGGCAGGCAGGCAGACAGGCAGGCAGGCAGGCAGGCAGGCTTGCAGGGTGGACTGACTTTTCAAGGTTGTGCGTGTTGACGGAGAGGTTGGGGTTGCCCGAGATGTCCAGCAGGTTGACCTGGGAGGACATCAGGTTGGTCATGCTCACGTTCATCAGGCGGTTATTGCCCACCTCCAGCACCTGTAGCCAGCATTATTGCTTTCATCAGTTACAGGCAAGGGAGGGAAACAAGAGAGGAATGCAAGGGAGTAAAGCAAGGGAGGGAAGCAAGGGAGTGAAGCAAGGGAGGGAAGCAAGGGATGGAAGCAAGGGAGGGAATCAAGGGAGGGAAACAAGGGAGGGAAGCAAATGACAGGGTGCTCCAATACCGTTAATGATGCACTGATTTAAAAAAGCTGAAGGCTTCCGAGGCTATATGGGACGAGGTCGGGGTGATTGTAGAGGATTTTCGGTGTTGAAAAGATATTTCTAATGCTTCATGAAGTAGAGGCAATAACTGATTTAAAGTTGAACATGGTAATGATAAATCTAATAACACATACGAATTTTCCTAACGCACGTACGTGTGTGTGTGTGTGTGTGTGTGTATGTGTGAGTGAAGAAACGTCAGCGAAGATAAATGTATAAAAACCGCTGGCGCTGAGCCTCCAGGTTTTGGCACTATTTAAAAAAGATCGGGTTCGAACCCGCAACCTCTCGAGAAAAGAGGAGGGGAAAACACACATACACAAAACCACAAAAAACCAGGTCGGGTTTGAACCCACAACCTCTCGAAAAAAGAGAGAGAAAAAAGTTTCAGCGCACGCATGACCAAGAGTTCAATGCTCTACCAAATGTGCCATTGAAAACTGATATGGCTGAGTGTTTTTAAAGCATCTATAACGTTCTTTTCCGTAAACCACCGCAAGATTTTGAACATCTCATATAAAGACCATGTCACGAATGAGGAAATCAGCAACAGGGTCAGGAGAGCAATTGGACAGCACGAAGACCTGCTCTCAATCGTGAAAAGCAGAAAGCTGAAGTGGTACGGTCACGTGTCAAGAGGCAGTGGGCTGGCCAAGACCATCCTGCAAGGTACCGTACGCGTACCAGGTGGGAGAAGGAGAGGCAGGCAGAGAAAGAGGTGGGAATACTACATCAAAGAGTGGACAGGCTTGACCTTTGCTGACTCACAGCGAGCCACAGAGGATAGAGATCGATGGAGGAAGATTGTCCGAAAGTCA
This sequence comes from Theodoxus fluviatilis, assembly GCA_034096865.1. Taxonomy (NCBI): domain Eukaryota; kingdom Metazoa; phylum Mollusca; class Gastropoda; order Cycloneritida; family Neritidae; genus Theodoxus; species Theodoxus fluviatilis. The sequence goes on along the minus strand of JAWQFJ010000188.1, from coordinate 127,809 downwards.
TCAGTGGTGCCTCAACAACCCATCTCAGGGTTAAGAGACTGAACCAAAGACCATACATTAATAAGACCGCACACTCGGCTGATTTTAGCGAGATTTCCGACAGAGTGATCTCCCCGTTTTCGCGTGTCTCCCCCAGAGCGCTTGTGCGAGATATGTTGTATAGATTATGCCACGTGCGTGAGGAATAAAGTTTAGTGAACGAATAGCAGAATGCAAGTGCGTGCAAGGGTTTTTATAGTATTTCTTGACAGCGATATGTGTGTGAGAAACCGTTTGTTTCGTAATTTGTAAACATGAACAATAATTAACCGAGTGCGTGGAGAAGCGAGCGTAAACACTAAAATGAAAATCCCCACACTAAACTAAAGCTGGGAAAAGGGTCAAGGTGTCAGTAAACTATATCTCTCGTAAAAGATCTATACACAATTTTCTCCACGGAAAAGCACGTCCCTAACAAGCTGGTCTAAATAAAGAAATAAACACCGGACGCATAATTATGATCTACGCCCGGCCTGAGCAGCAGACGATCGAGCAGCATAAAATGATAAACGCGAGAAGAACAGAAAAATCGAACTTCGTAATTTGTGATGCACAAGATTCCTTTCACTGTTGAACCTCAGGAGAAAATACTGTTGTTAAAAATGCTGAATTTGTTAAAAACTGTGATGACAAAGACAATGCAACGTGTGTAAATCCGTACCTCGCTTCGCGTAGTGTAAAAATAGCCGAGTGCGCGTCTTAGTACGAAACGACTAGGTACAAAAACGTCCAGGATACGAAACGACACGCATCGTAAAAAATCCTTCTTTCACCTTCACCGATGTTCTCGAATTTATTCTCCTCGCATTGATTCTATAATAGGATCCATGCTGCTCGAAAATCTCCTGGCAAATGACGTCACGTTATTCGACGTCAAATGATCACGTCACAGATTTTGCAAATGGAGTCTGTTGTATCGTTTTCATTGCAACACCAAAATGTAAAAAAGTCACTTTCTTTTCAAACCTCGATTCTGAAAATTTGATAATATTGAATCGGACCTAACTTCCAGTCAGTGTGCAAAATCTCAAGGAAATCCGTCCAGTAGTTTTTGAGATATAGGCCGTGGAGTCGGGACAGACAGACAGACAGACACACACACAGACAGACAGACAGACAGATAAAGTCTGTAGGACCTCCAGTAAACCTGGAGGGATAAATTCTTAAACTGCACTAATGAACAGTTTGAACAATCGTATGCATAGCAAGTTTCCTAGGTGGGAACAATAATCAATCCTTCATTTAAAAATGTCCCATAAAATACAGATTTTAATAATGAATATTATCTTCTACGTGTTAGTTATGGAACAATGCACTTGCATAAACACAAGAACTATTCCTTTGTTTTAATCCAGTACTATAACTCGTTTGAAGACAAACAGATAGAAATTCCTAATCTTTCAAGAGGATGGAGATAAGTTATATGCATCAAAAGCACACAGTTGGTGTACACCGTACCTTGAGACAGGAGGAGTTCTTGAAGCTGGGGATTTCCTGGACGAGGTTGGAGTTGGCCCTCAGCACCTGCAGCTTGGGGTGCCTGCCCAGACTCCAGGGCAGCTCTGTCAGGTTGTTGGAACTCACGTTCAGCTCCACCAGGTTCTCCAGACTCTCGAAGTCGCTGCAGGTAGAGCAGGAGCAGGGTTAAGCAATGATGAATACTATTTTCTGATAAGCTAAAGAAAAATGGCCGAGGGCGGGGTGGGTGGTGGTTGAGAGCTAGGGAAGAGGGGAGAGAGAGGGGAGAGGGGCAGGAGAGGAAGGGGTGACAAAAATGAGAAAAGGGAAGTGTATGAGGAAGAGATGAAAGTGAGGAAAAGGAATAGGAATAAGACAGTGGGGAGGGGAGGGGAGGGGAGGGGAGGGGGGGGAGGGGAGGGGAGGGGAGTGGAGGAGAGGGAGGGGACGGGGGGAAGGGGAGGGGAGAGGGGAGGGGAGGGGAGTGGAGGGGAGTGGAGGGGAGGGGTGGGGAAGGGAGGGGAGGGAGGAGAGGGGAGGGAGAGGGGAGAGAGGCAGGGGAAGAAGGGGTGGCAGAAATGAGAAAAGGGAAGTGTATGAGGAAGAGATGAAAGTGAGGAAAAGGAATAGGAATAAGACAGTGGGGAGCGGAGGGGAGGGGAAGGGAGGGGAAGGGGGGAGGGGAGAGCAGGGGAGGGGAGGGGAGGGGAGGGGAGGGGAGGAGAGGGGAGGGGAGGGGAGGAGAGGGGAGGGGAGGGGAGGGGAGGGGAGGGGAGGGGAGGGGAGGGGAGGGGAGGGGAGGAGAGGAAGGAGAGAGGCAGGGGAAGAAGGGGTGGCAGAAATGAGAAAAGGGAAGTGTATGAGGAAGTGAGGAAAAGGAATAGGAATAAGACAGTGGGGAGGGGAGGGGAAGGGAGGGAAAGAGAGGGAGGAGAGGGGAAGGGACGGAGGAGAGGGGAAGGGAGGGAAGAGAGGGGAAGGGAAGGAGGATAGGGGAATGGAGGGAGGGGAGGGGAAGGGGGGGAGAATAGGGGAGGGGAGGGGAGGGGAGGGGAGGGGAGGGGAGGGGAGGGGAGGGGAGGGGAGGGGAAGGGAGGGGAGAGGAGGGGAGGGGAGGGGAGAAGCGAAGGCGGGGGGAGGAGGAGGATGGTGATTATGATTCAGAAGATCAAGTCAAGAGAATTCCGGGTACAGCAGAATATACGTAGAGCATGCTTATTCCTATGTGCAGTATTGGATTCCTTTGCCTCACCTGTCGTCCAGTTCCGTGATGCGGTTGCCAGCCAGGTGCAGGATGCGCAGTCTGGGAAAGCAGTTGATCTTGGCCACCACGCGTGACGTCAGTCTGTTGGCGGTCAGGTACAGCTCGTGCAGCTTGTTGTAGGTCTCGTTCCTGTTGGGGGCAGGCAGGTCCTTCAGCTCGTTCTTGGTGGCGTTCAGGTAGCGCAGTCTGAGGACCCAGGAGTACGCGTCATCCACAGGCAGCAGGTGTGAACATGTACCGGGTATATCATTTGTAGACGTTATGTCAAGGGTGACAGAACACACTGTATGACACAAATAGATTTGGAATGACCCCCTAAACTTATTTTTCTCATTTGCGCAATGTTCGAAACAGTTCTGGGTGGAAGCCCTAATTCCCGCACTCAATATCAATTCAATGCAGAATACGGCCCCTGATCACAGTTAGAGGGGGTAAAAGAATCAGAATCCAGTCATGACATTTCACTTCTGCGAAAAGGGGCAAGATGTCAGTAAGAGGTTATTCACTGAGGGGATATGGGTTGCAGACTAGAGAAACCACAATAATGTCAGTAGATGTTTTATATAGATGGGCAAAAGCATTCCTGAAATGACTGTCAAAGCGTTGCCATGATATATTGATTTATGTTGCCTGTAAGCTAAAGCACCACAGCTAACTCGGTCTTTCTACGATACCATTGTTGAGGAGTGAGTGAACGTGCGCGCATTCAATCAAGGCAGAGTCAAATGTTCATTACTCAAACATGGCGAGGGGTTGTGTTTAGGAAACCTCGGTTACACTGACCTCTGGACCCTGATGAAGAGGTCAGGCGGAAGCTCCTTGAGCTGGTTGTGCTGTACGTGCATTTCTTCCAACACGGAATGCTGGATGTCCGAAGGTAGACGTGTCAGACGGTTGTGGTTGGCCTTGAACACCTTCAGCTTGCGTGTGTCGGACAGCAGTCTGCAACCACAAACAGCGGCCGTCTAGGAGCGTTCGAATGAAGAGTTCCACAGGGGGAAAAAAATAAAAAAATAAAAAAATAAATTAAATAAACGTGTGTTACAAACGTGCACAGCCTTCCAATTTCAGCAGAAACACATATTTGTGAGATGAAAAAAGAATTAGGACTTTTTCAATTTTCCAGAGCCCAATTTTTATCTCCCGCATATTCTTTCCGATAAAGGCGGTTTGCACTTCGTTCTATGACTGCATCATTACAGTTAATATATCACAACACAAGTAGGATTTAATAACAAACTATGACTTTAAAAAATCCTGGTGTGTTTTTCCTTAGTTCTGATTTAAAAATGGAGATAACTTAGATCACGAAAACACTTGATGGAATCAGCAGATACAACTCCACAACTGTTCTAGACTCTGTTTCAAGCTGGACTCCTGACGCCCCAAAGCTACAGTGGCAAAGCCTGCAGTGTCACCCTCCAACGCACTGCTGTAAATTCAGTGGTGCACTAACAACACATTTTTCTGGTGCCTCAGGACGAAGGCAAGACTGGGCAGACTGGAGACGTGACTCACTTGTCAGGTAGAGACACCAGCTGGTTGTGGCTGACGTCCAGACGCACCAGGAAGAAGCAGTCCCCGAGGAAGGGAGGCAGCTCTGCAAGCTTGTTGCTATGGGAGACGGTTGAAAGCACTGTGTGACGTCATGCTCGGTGAGTGATGGGTTCTGGTGATTTTCATTTACGGACACATACGTCATTGCAATTTTGAACATGGAGAGTGCAGTCCAGATTTGTTGCTTGAATCGAGACCTACGAAATTTAATGTACTTTGATGAATACCATCAAACTGATGCATTGTACCTAATCTGTTACACAGGAAAATAAATTCTATATTTATCATAGATGATGATAGAGAAAATGCTAAAGAGTAAATTGTGTGTATGATTGTGGACATCCGATAATAATATTGTCCATGTCATATTGAATTTCCGATAAACTTTACGCCCATAAATTGAAAATTAAAACACAGGGTGTATTTGTGCGATGACTTCCAACTGTAAAGCCATTTGATACTCACTGGGACACGTCCATATTGACAATCCACTCTGGTTTGGGGTTGATGGAGAGAGTCTCCAAATCTGATGAAAAGAACGACGTCAGTCATAAAAGCACATGCGCTGCAATACAATGCGTAGACTATCAATAATTATGCAATACAACACAACGGACGGATAGGCAAAACGGATATGCTTCGTTGCAAAAACTATTTGTCCTTGAACATAATAAAAATGGATTTCAATTTCTTGAGCTGAATTCCCATCCCCTCTATATGAGACTACACAAAGAGGAGCTAAAGGAGGGGGGGGGGGGATTGCAAGTGTATGTGTTTGTGTCAGTAGCTTGCAGCTTGCAAAAAGTAAATTTAACTGTACATAAACATGAATACGTGCGTACACTATCACGTTTCATTCAGGTTTGCATACTATTCGAACTTCTTTGTACGATCATTTCCAAAGACTTCGACTGAACCTTTGCAGGGTTCATTAAAGCAGGAGACGCTAAGATTTGACTCTCTTTTGGGGAAATCTTCTGACAACATTATACTATATATTGAGCTCTACTTCTATAAACCAAGTCAGAAAGAACCCCCAATGAAAACACCAGATTCCTACTATTATGGGCTGCCAGGAGGTTCTTGAGCGAGGCGCCGTTGACTTGCAGGCTCTGCATGCCGTTGCGTTCACAGTTGAGGTACTCCAGAGCGCGGATTGCCCGGATGTCCAGATCCACCACGGCGTTGTCCCGGATGTCCAGGTGCGTGATGTGCTCCAGGGACCCAAACTTGGCCGTCTCTGTGGGCAGCAGCTGCAGCCTGTTGAGCCTCAGGTCGATCTTCTTGATGTGCGCCATGCGGCCTAGGTAGTCCGTGGGCAGACGCTCGATCTGGTTGCCCGCCATGATGATGCTGTCGATTTGGAAGATGGCGTTCTGGTTCTGGACCAGAGCTCCAGGCACCGTGGTGAAGCGGTTGAAGGCAAGGACGATGACTCTCAGGTTACGCATGCGCACAATCTCCTCTGGCAGCGTGGTCAGGTGGTTGTTGTGCACGTGTAACGACTGAAGCCTGAAATGGAGAGAGTTATGTGGCGTGTGGTGAGGTAATGTATGTTTACAAACAAGACGTACACAAACTCGGTACTCAAGTGACACCATGGCATACATTAATTAAAATGAAAAGCATGGGTATATTAGGTCTCAAACACAGATCCATTCAGAAAGATGGAAGGACAGATAGACAGACGGACAGATGGATGGACTGTCAAGCGGACATACAGACAATTTGGCAGGGAGACAGGCGAGGAGGCAGACAGGCAGACATTTACACAGTCTGACAGACAGACAGGGGATGGGGTGACTTGGGAACGGGCGGGGAGAAATATGCTAAAGGTGAGAGTGATTTTAAAGCTGATATGGAAATCAGAACATTATGTATACATGAATCGAGTCAGTGCGAATTATAGATATAGTGAATGTGTACTTTGTGGAGAAGACTATTTTCCGTGGTAAATTTTACGGACTCACATACACTGAATGCAGGATTTGAAGAGATGGTTCTTCTTTGCGACTGATTTTCCCACGGTTCACAGCGCAGTAAATAATTATTTGCTTTCATCACACATATATTTGTGTATAAATCCTGGGGTTGGATGGGAAAGACAAAATATCAACAAGCGGACTGACCTATCAGTTTATAACTTGCTGTGCATTTCATTATGGACATATAAGATAAAAAATAAGCACCTGCTTTTGAAAAGTATCCTTTTCAAACTCAGACGAAGATATCAATACTAAAAGTTATGCCTTGAGTTATATGATATGTAAGAATCATCCACCGTTCTAAGTTTCTGTACAAAATAATTTATGATATGCTAAAGGAAAACACGTGGAGACAAACGAAGAATGGTGCTTCTACCTGCAGCCACCTGTCTCTTCTGGCCAACAGTCATCACATTGTAATAATCTGATAAGAGTTTCCTAGGACTATGATATGCAAGGGAAGCAACCCAAAAGGCTTATGCTGTTGTTGTTTTTTTGTGACCGCTGTTATCATACATGAGTCGGCACTAATATTAGGATGAAAAAAGAGACAGTGCCTGGATTTGGAAACGGATTTATTATTAGAACTGACTGACTGGACGTTGCGTCTGATTACAGCGACCACTTAAAGAAGATCGGAACCGCCTTCAGGATTGCTTTCCCAGCATGCCATAGTCCTGGAACCGCCTTCAGGATTGCTTTCCCAGCATGCCATAGTGCTGGGACCGCCTTCAGGATTGCTTCCCAGCATGCCATAGTCCTGGAACCGCCTTCAGGATTGCTTTCCCAGCATGCCATAGTCCTGGAACTGCCTTCAGGATTGCTTTCCCAGCATGCCATAGTCCTGGAACCGCCTTCAGGATTGCTTTCCCAGCATGCCATAGTTCTGGAACCGCCTTCAGGATTGCTTTCCCAGCATGCCATAGTCCTGGAACCGCCTTCAGGATTGCTTTCCCAGCATGCCATAGTTCTGGAACCGCCTTCAGGATTGCTTTCCCAGCATGTCATAGTCCTGGAACTGCCTTCAGGATTGCTTTCCCAGCATGCCATAGTCCTGGAACCGCCTTCAGGATTGCTTTCCCAGCATGCCATAGTCCTGGAACCGCCTTCAGGATTGCTTTCCCAGCATGCCATAGTCCTGGAACCGCCTTCAGGATTGCTTTCCCAGCATGCCATAGTGCTGGGACCGCCTTCAGGATTGCTTTCCCAGCATGCCATAGTCCTGGAACCGCCTTCAGGATTGCTTCCCAGCATGTCATAGTCCTGGGAATCCCGCTCGGCAGTCAGGCAGTATGAGAAGTAGAGGCAATCGACGCTGATGGTCGGGAGTCGTAGTACATGTGAATACAAACATCGCAGAAAGCTTAATTTTCTCGGAGAAAACATCTCTCAAGTGAGTTATGAACCTAACGTGTGTGAAATTGGTGAGACTTCCTACCGTATGTCGTCCAAGCTAAGGGGAATTATTTGGATGATAATCTGATGTTTTAAAAAGCGACAGAATAGACACCTCCAAAACTACCATAAAAACGAACGAAAGAAAGTTAAGCGGGTGGAACAAAGGAAGGAAGGTTAGGAATGAATACATTAAATCCACTCACTGAGTGAGGTCCGAGATCTGGGGCGGGATTTCCTCCAGCTTGTTGCTGGCCATGTTGAGCTCCACCAGGGAGGGGATGCGGCACACGGACAGAGGGAACGTCTGTAGGTTGTTGTCAGCCAGGTTCAGGTTCCGCAGGTGTGTGAACCTGAGGCAAAGATTAAAGAATGCAAATCTATAAGCGTCAAACATCGTACTGTAGCATGCTACCATTCGAGGAACTCAGTCGGGAAGGCCTCCAGCCTGTTCCAAACAGATAAAGTGAAATAGGATGCGTTTAATTATTAATGTAACTATTATTCATAGTATTTGTCATGTCTGCCAAGAAATGTTCATATTCCTAGGTAAAACGACCCATGACAGTATACTGAAACGAAGGATGTATTTCATCATAAATGTAACTATTATTCATATGTAATGATGTATGTCCAGAAATGTCCATATTCCTAGATAAAACGACCCATGATAGCGTACTCAAACGAAGATGAATATGATGTGTTTCATTATAGATGTAACTATCATTCATATTAATTGTAATGTCGGCCCAGAAATGTCCATATTCCTAGGTAAAACGACCCATGACAGTATACTGAAACGAAGGATGTATTTTATCATAAATGTAACTATTATTCATATGTAATGATGTATGTCCAGAAATATCCATATTCCTAGGTAAAACGACCCATGATAGTGTACTGAAACGAAGATGAATATGATGTGTTTCATTATAAATGTAACTATCATTCATATTCATTGTAATGTCGGCCCAGAAATGTTCATTTACCTAGGTAAAACGACCCATGGCGATACACTGAAACAAATATTTTTGTTGCTGACCAGTGGTTGTGTAGGATGGTGAAAATGACGAAAAGGGGCGGCACAAATAATGCAATAAGCGTAAGGCAGGCATATTTTAAACGTCAGAGGTCACTGCACGTTTTCGTGATAAAAATGTCATATTCTGAAGAAGGCCATTTAAAATTCGTACTGTTATATTGTTACTGACCAGCTAAGTAATTGTTAACAATAACCGAATAAATTGTTTCTCTAGACTGTGAAGCGATCATCATGAAATACTTCAAGGTCATCAATATGTGAATTTTTGGCAGAGCACCACTAACAATTAAATCGCGTGCATCACAGCACCGTGCAGAGCGAGCAGCAGTTTGATGCCGACATGAGGACATTACAGAAACTGAAAATGTGAGTCGTGAATGAGTAAGATCTCTGACGGCAGCCGAGTCCCCCACCTGGGCAGGTCGTCCAGCCAGCCGATGGTGTAGATGTCCTCCTCTATGGGCCTCTCCTTCAGCGCGTTGTGGCGCAGCACCAGCGTTTGCAGGTCGTCGTTGATGAAGACCGTCTCGGGCAGGAACTCCAGGTGGCAGTTGGACAGGTCTGCCTTGGTCGGCAGCTTGGACGTTGCCTGGCAACCAAAATATATTGGACGTGGTGGGCGTGCTATTGAATGCCGAATGCTCAGAATGGCAGGAATCCCGAATGGAGGGTTTTGTGTGGAGAAGAGTGCACTGGTTCTCTGTGATAGTGACTGTTGTTATCATAATATGTAAAGGTGCATTTGAATCCTGTTTCAGAGGCACATATATGTTTGCATGGCTGGACACGACTGAACTGACCTATTACTTGTATTTGATCACTCATTTTTCTTCAAAACATTCAGTGAACAGCATGACATGGAAACATGACACCAAAACTTTCAAGTAGCTTTGTTTTGTTCACTCTAAGAAAGTTAAGGAAATGAGCAATATAGTAATTGAGCAATACAATAAATATGCTACTCTTCTTACGCGCTCAAGTCATTGTGTGGAATGGTTTTTTTAAGCACGTCTTCAAAATCAAAATCTTCGGGTGCGTTTAAACAAAACCTTATAAAACAACAGTACGATATGGACGAAGGGAATTCCGACTAAAACACTTCACAGAATACTGCAGTCTACCACCTTCATCATGTCTCAAAAGGAAGAACACGGCTAGCAACAGACCTTCTTGGCTTTCTTGAGCCATCGGCTGTAGTCGGACTCGGAAGACAGGGAGATGTAGATGGCCCTCTCTCCCTGCAGCGTTGAGGTCAGCTTCAAGACGTGCTCTTGACCTTTGACCTGCACCTCCTCTACTGAACCCTTGGCAAGCTGTACCACGGTGGGTTTGGAATTCTTGTCTGTAGAAACAGAGTGATGGCAGGCTGTAGTTTTCATTTAGGACAAGGTACATCAAATTTGTGATATGGGTGTCACAAAAATGAGGGAAACGTGGATTTGTTTCCGATGTTAGGGTTCAGAAGAAATAATAACAGAACGGAAGTCTGAGAACAAAAGAGGTAGAACTGTTGTCATGTCTGACATTAAGAAATCAGGGAAATCGATGTCTGAAGGTTATGACGTGAGAAGCGCGATTGCATTCAGTAGAGACAAGAGGGAAAGGCAGCTGCATTTAGGATACAGCTGAAGCTACGCAACTTTGTGACAAGGACGTGCATGCACGCACGCACGCACGCACACACACATCAATGCGTGGGCACACACATGCATGCGCATACACACACGCACACATATATGCATGAGCGCGTGCGCGCGCGCACACACACACACAACACACATACACATGCACACACGAATGCATGCACATAAACATACACACACGCACACACACATTCACGTACACACGTACACAAAAACACACAGACACACACCTGCACGTACGCGCACACACACACACACACACACACACACACACATGCCCGCATCCAAACACACACACGCAAACACACTGCCCCTAGTTGACAGAGACGTGCCCTTGCCTATCAGAATCCATCTTCTGGTGGCATCGAGCACCACTGGTGATGCATACCTCTGTAGATGAGGAGGCGGGTGCCAGAGATGACGCAATACCGTCTGACCCACTGGTGCAGCAGCTTGCCCTTCCTGACGTAGGCGTAGGAGGTCAGCTGGTTCCTGGAGTAGGTGCTGTCCGACACCGGCTTGCCTGCAACAGGCAGACAGGCACACTTGTAACACTACTGGATAGTAAGGGGGAACCACTCTGCTGGTGGTAGTAATGACAGTGGTGGAAGTGGACAGTGGGGGCGGTGATAACGATGGTGATGCCTGTGGTGATGATGATAATGGTGGTAATGATGGTAGTCATGACGGTGATTATGACGTGATTATGACGGTGGTGGTGATGATGAAGATGATGTGATGACGATGGTGGGGGTCGTGATGGTTGTTGTGATTATGATGGCGGTGATGATTAAGTAGATAGTGCCGAAAACATTGGTACAGAGAGATAGAGGATCGAATGAAAGGAATTAATTTGATAGTATTGGTAGTGAGAGTAATAGCAGTGGTGGTGGTGGTGGTGGTGGTGATGGTGGTGACGACGACGATGACGACGACGACAATGAAGACAATGACGACGACGACGACGATGACGATAATGATGGTGATGGTGATGGTGATGATGATGATGATGATGATGATGATGACGATGATGATGATGATGATGATGATGATGATGATGATGATGATGATGATGATGATGGTGGTGGTGGTGGTAGTGGTGGTGGTGGTGGTGGGGGTGGTGGTGGTGGTGGTGATGGTGGTGGTGGTGATGGTGGTGGTGGTGGTGGTGATGGTGGTGATGATGGTGATGATGATGGTAGTTTGGCACAGTTATGTTTGCTGTGGCGGTATTCCTGATTTTAAACAAATAGGGGTGGTGGTTGATGGCAACGACACTGGTGATAGTAATGACTGTAGTGAATGTACAGTTGCTTACAGGAGTTGAATATTACAACAAAAAGTGGCAATGCGAACGCTGGAGACTGCAGTGAAGATGTTGGAGGAGATGCTGATTATCCTGATGACAATGGTCACGGAGAAGGTGCTGCAACACAGCGGCTTTGGTTGCTATGGTAGCACCACAGGGGCAGTCGTAGTTGTGGGGGTAACGGTACCTCATAGGCGGTTATGTGGTTATGGTGGTAGTGTCGTGGAAGAGATTTCAGTGGAGGTGGTGATGGAAATGATGATGATAATCACAGCAAATGTGGAGTTCAGCGATGACAACACACTAAACGTCGAGGACACGAATAAACGGTGCATCCATATAAAATATGTATATATTGCAGGAGAATCGGTCGTTAATGTCGCAGTACACAGGAAGCAGGGACAAAAAAGGAGAAGAGCAGAGCGAGGGAAAACAATGGATGGAACCAGGGACAGTGAAGGTCCCGGGCGTGAAGACTAGGAACAGCAGGAGCAGCCGAGTAGAAGACGGGAACACACACACTGACGTGGGAAGAGAGATGGGGTAGCTGGTGATCTGAAGGGTATGTGGAGTCTGTCAATGTCAAGTGCAGTAGGTGCGAGAAAAGACCAGAGAATCGAGTGACAAAAGCTTACTACAGAGTGCACGTGGGCAGAGGCACCCAGACGACAGAGGAAGCATTCTCCTTTGACATCTCCAAAAAGAAGGCGCAAAACCAATTTACAAGAGTACCAGTGGATGCAATCGTCAAAACTGCCATTCCTAGCCACCTGCACAGAGCACCTGAGACAGCTGTCAGGCCGAATCTAGAGATGACACATACGCTGCTCTTTGTTGTCCAGGCTGAGGCCAAGCCCTGCAAAGCCAGCCTAACAAGGGGTGTACCTACACTGCACCCTGACGCACCCCGATTCCAGGTCACTGCGACTCGTAACAAGGCTTGGAGCGCGATGGCCCTGCGTCGTGCTGGGCACTGCATGTCCCTGACAAAATTCATCCTCTTTTTGTGGATTTCTGAAACACGTCTCCCTTTGACAAGCTACCTCGCTGTTTTTGCAAAGACATCCGCTATAGGCAGCAGGTCAAACTACGTGCCGCGTAATAGGAAACCGGTTTTCTCTCGGTCGAGATGTCTTGTCATTCCGGTTTTGATTCAAGCAACAACAACCAAAAAACCCTGCGTTTCTTTTCCACGCAGAACATCATAATCATGTACAGTGGGGGCATTACCCAAGCTAGGTTATGCACGCATCAGAGGCTTGTTCAGGAGTACAATGCGCTGCATGAGCGCTTCATGTTGGCAATTGAGCGCTCTTTGCCTCTCCTGAGCACTTACAGATTTTGTGCAGCGCTTCACTTGTTAAAGGGGAGGTAAATCTTCTGCGCCTCATGTTGCGTTGCTAGACGCCTTTATGCACGTTTAAATGTATTCTGCATGAATAAAGTCCACTACTGGGGCATCCTTACTTGCCATTACTCGCGCATACAGAGCGTTTGGGGCGAATAAAGCCCGTTCCAGTCCCAAAATGATGTTTCTGAGGGTTATTTTACACATCGACGGCCAGTGCGGGATCGAAGACGCCATTTTGAAAATCGTGTGAATTATCTCGGATCGGTGATGCACAGCGCTGCTCAGCGCTGAGTGAATCACGCCCCAAAATTGCTGTTCAGGAATGAATCACATGCAGCGCTTTGCAGCGCTGCGCCTCCTGAACAGGTGTCGCATCAAGAAAGACGCCTCTCATCATGATATGTTGAAACCCCATTTCCATGATATACGCTCGTCTTTTTTGTGCTTGCGTCTTCATGACATAAGCATATTTGAAAGTCTTCAACACAGAATGTCTCAAGCTAGGCCTTTCGGACATTCTAAATATATTAGTATCAGCACAAAAACCGTTAAATTTCCTTTAAAATGGTATACAACACTTAGACATTTGATCTTTTTAATGATGTTACAGGCCGTCGAAGATGACCGATAGTAAAAACTCAGTGTTTAAAATTGAGCTTCAACGAAGAAAGGTACATCCATAGCGATCACACCTAAGTCATAAAGATACAGCCTTCTGGTCTTTTAGTGTAGATGTCCAATAGAAACATCACAAAGAAGGAGTTTCCCCTGAACCACAGGAATACCAAAATACAGCAATTGCTCTGTGTGTGTGTGTGTGTGTGTGTGTGTGTGTGTGTGTTTGAGTGTTTGGGTGTGTGCGTTTGGGCGCAGTGTGTGCGTATGTACGTGCATGCCTTTTTATGCATGTGTGTGTGCATCTGCACGTGCAAGCTTGTATAAAATTACATCAACGCGGAATAATAAGTAATCAGATCAATCATTTTCGTCAATTGAAGAAGTGAAATCTACATGCTAACGTGAAGTCGGGAGTAGTTTTCCATGAAACACAAACACGTGCAAAGCGCATGCAAACCCAATTGATAATTCGAAATCCTAAAAAGGATGCAAATAGTTCAAGCCCTCCTTGCTATTTCATCATTGGCTGGCTGAGATCTTGGTTGTACCGATTCAGTTGGAAAAAATATTCATTGGATACTGAATTGGACTGTCATACGTTTCACTCAAGCATGTTTTCGGAGGGGGCAGAGGTGGGGAGTGGGGGTGGACGTACTTTGTTAAAAAAAAAGAGAGTTAGAATCCATCAGCGTTGACGGTGTTCTAGGAAAGGAAGAGCATACTTGTCTGAGGCTCACTCATGCTTATGCACCGCAATTATGAACACAAGACACTTTAGAACTGACACGTAGTTTACCTGAATGGACCGCAAGGTATTACATGATTTCACTTCTCCTCAGACACGACAGCCGTGTGAGAGTTGGTTGCACTTCGGGGCCAACGAGCGCGTTATCTGATGTTCTTTTGTGATCAAGCAGGTCGCTGGTGCACGTCACAGTTGCAAAGGGTGACATGTCATGGACGTGAAAAGACCCAGAGGAAAAAAGTAGTCCGTCTACTCCCTAGACCCGACAGCCGTGTTTGGGTATTTCGTCATGGGTCAACTGTCGTGTTTTGAAAGCATGCCCCGTCTCTGATGAGCAAAATACTCGAACCGTGCTCTGCGGTATAGTGTGTGCAATCTTCGTTTATCATGTGCTACGTGAATGAGTGAGTCTCGAGTGTCCTTCCCCCAAATCCATCTCTCTCTCTCTCTCTCTCTCTCTCTCTCTCTCTCTCTCTCTCTCTCTCTCTCTCTCTCTCTCTCCCCCCTCCCTCTCCCTCTCTCTCTCTCTCTCTCTCTCTCTCTCTCTCTCTCTCTCTCTCTCTGTAAGATAGGCAGAAATGCCTAAAATTCCATCCTAGATAAACAAAGAATCAACAAATCAATCAATCTCTCTCTCCAGCCAACCGAATGTCAGCTATATGCGAGTGAACTCCACACAAGTTAACCTACATTTCGACAGGACTGTTTGCACTTTTACACGAGTCTGATTTCAATCCATGCTGGGCAAACAGTAAACTTTCCTCCTCAGTGCTTGCTTTATGCACTTTCCCGTGAACCGATTTGACCCGCCCAATGCATTTGCCAGCGTGTAAGGTTTACTTTCCTGTCTGAACAAATTCTCCCCTCAATGCAGTACTTTCTGCAGGCCAAGCGGTCATTTTCGATGACATGCCTAAAACGAGTTAGTGCTCACATACAAATCCAAACGGCGGTTAACCCTTTAACAATCAGAATGTAAAAACCAAATCATACGGCAAAAGAAACTCAAGGAACCTTTGACATAGAATTA
Organism: Theodoxus fluviatilis; assembly: GCA_034096865.1. Lineage (NCBI taxonomy): Eukaryota > Metazoa > Mollusca > Gastropoda > Cycloneritida > Neritidae > Theodoxus > Theodoxus fluviatilis. The sequence continues at coordinate 112,373 of JAWQFJ010000188.1, read as the reverse complement.
TTATGAACGCATTTTCTTTTACACACAAGCTCCTGTTTTAGCAGATGGCGCTTGAATGAAAAATCTATTAACTAAAACTTAGATATCAATTTAAAACTATTTCGCAACATCAAGGAATGAAATCAGTAGTATGTGCTCGCAGATACGAAACCCGCCTACTGAGAAGACCTACTATTAGGATACAACGATATGGGGAAGCCATATATGATATTACATGTACTTGATTCAGTGTCGCTTCATCAAAAACGTGCACTGTGAAACAAGAGGCTTGTTCAGGAGCACAAAGCGCTGCATGAGCGCTTCATGTTGGCAATTGAGCGCTCTTTGCCTCTCGTGAACACTAGTTACAGATTTACATCATTTAGTGCAGCGCTTCACTTGTTAAAAGGGAGGTAAATCTTCTGCGCCGCATGTTGTGTTGCTAGACGCTAAGAAATTGTTTTCTTTGCCACAGACATCCTTTATGCACGTTTAAATGTATTCTGCACGAATAAAGTCCACTACTGTGTCATCCTCATTTGCCATTACTCGCGCATACAGAGCGCGTGGGGCAAATAAAGCCCGTTCCAGTCCCAAAATGATGTTTCTGAGAGTTATTTTACGCATCTACGGTCAGTGCGGGATCGGAAAATCGTGTGAATCACCTTGGATCTGTAATGCACAGCTGAGTGAATCACGCCCCAAAATTGCTGTTCAGGAGTGAAACACGTGCAGCGCTGTGCAGCGCTTCGGAGCGCTGCGCCTCCTGAACAAGCCTAAGATCTCGTAAGCACAGAGAACGGACAGACAGTCGTTGTGCTGCTGATGAATCATGCGGAAGCCTCACCAACGGCGTTGGACCGTTGAGGGCTTTGCTTCGTCTGCTCAGCGGAGCGGGAAAATAACTCGGCAGACTTTATAGCATCGTGCTCCCCACGTGAGATATATAATTTCGCATCATTGCTGCATCATTGCTGCATCATTGCTGCATTGCACCAAATACATTACACAGAAAGACGGAGCCTTCTTGTTAAAAAGCGAAGATGCGAAGAGTTGTGTCCCTTGCATTCGGGTGGGTCGTTAACGTGGCTCCTTGGAGCGTAGTTCAGTAAGTGCACGTTAATTTGTGAAGTAAAGGATACAGATTGCCATTACTGTACGTTTATGATACCTGAAATGTCGAAATATCTTACATAAAAAACTTGGTCCCGTCGATCACAGTGTATAACTGCATAAAGCAAATGAGCACCGGGAGATTTTCTTTTGTCATTTACATGGAGATAAGAAAGTGTGTTCAACTTTTTGTTCTGTGTCTTTAGGGAACCGAAAAAACAAAAACAATTTCTGGCACAATTGTCCTTGTAGTGGACAATTCAGCCAACAAAAAAATCGCGTTGCAAAAGACGACACCGCGCTTCTATCAATCAGTCATCATTGCCGCGCGACCCCCAAACTAAGGAAAGGTAACTCTAAACACCTATTATCACAGATTGAGGCCAAGTTTCTGCGTAACATCTTTGATTAAACAGGACAATTGTTTGAAGAAACTAGCGGTGGAGCGGGTATAGACATTGAAGAGAGGGGGTGTACTGTGCTGAGCTGGCTTGCTCATTACTTGCTATTTATACTCATAATAAAGGACTGGTTTTCCGAAACTCCTACATTACATTCATCATGATCTAAACAACAATTCATCATATTCATCATCATCATCATCATCATCATCATCATCATCATCATCATCATCATCATCATCATCATCATCATCATCATCATCATCATCATCATCATCATCATCATCATCATCATCATACATCATTCATCATCATCATCATCATCATCATCATCATCATCATCATCATCATCATCATCATCATCATCATCATCATCATCATCATCATCATCATCATCATCATCATCATCATCATCATCATCATCATCATACATCATACGTCATATATCAATCATCATCATCATCATCATCATCATCATCATCATCATCATCATCATCATCATCATCATCATCATCATCATCATCATCATCATCATCATCATCATACATCATTCATCATCATCATCATCATCATCATCATCATCATCATCATCATCATCATCATCATCATCATCATCATCATCATCATCATCATCATCATCATCATCATCATCATCATACATCATACATCATAGATCATAGATCATCATCATCATCACCATCATCATCATCATCATCATCATCATCATCATCATCATCATCATCATCATCATCATCATCATCATCATCATCATCATACATTATCATCATACATCATCATCATCATCATCATCATTCATCATCATCATCATCATCATCATCATCATCATCATCATCATCATCATCATCATCATCATCATCAT
>JAWQFJ010000188.1:100000-107500 GCA_034096865.1 Theodoxus fluviatilis | reverse complement strand
ACTGTCAGTACAGCAGAACACGATCCTTTACCTTCTGTATGTTAATGGCGGGTTAGGTAGAAAATAAATTATCAATCTCGTATTAATGGCTTTCACTCGTCACGAATAATTTTTTCTCACGCCCAGTGTTTCCTAATTGAATGGTTTTTTTTAAGAGGGCAAAGAACCTCTGCCCTAGGTGCGCCGTATTGACATTTTTGCATACCGTAGCATTTGCATTATTCATTCGGCGGGGTAAACTCGTTCCCAAGCTCATATTATTTTTTTTATCAGCAGCTGAAAACTTTTCCCTACAATCGCACTACGGCGCGAACTTTCAAGAAAAAAATCGTGGGAAGTTCTAACCCCGCCTTCTCTTACCCGTGTCAAAAGTTAATGTCATGCATATTGTCCTGTACCCATCTGCAGCGCAGCCAACCTTCCCAACCTCACCACTACCTTCAGCCGCCATTTCATCCACAGAGTAAAATCCTCTGCGTCAAATGTCATTTCACTCTCCATATCACCCGGATTCAGAAATTTGACAGTCAGCCATCTTGGGCGGAGCATCTCATGTACGTGTGAAATACATGAAATCAACTACAAGACTAATTCTAAAGAGTCACGCTTTTACTGAATATCCCGGGCAACAATCATCTTCACGTTTACCGGGGTTTCCTGTCAAATGGAAGAAATATGTGTAGGGCACGGTCGCGTAATAATTTCGCTAAATGAAGCAATATCATCGATCACAGCAGATGACCTTAGCATAAACACGCTTTAACGTTTTCTTTTCATGTGCAAATTCTCACGACAATTCAGGAAAGAAGTTATCTTTTGCAAAACTAGCAATGGATTTAGTGGTAATTTCTTCATTCTGAAATTATACTTTAATGAACATGGTCGTCTTTGTTGTAGTCATTAATAAAAAATGCGTGCAGTGAACTTGAGATGTAAAATGCAAAGAAACTCCCGCATAATTTTGCCGGTTTGGATTGCTTTCTATCGTATTTTCTGTATAAATCTGATGGTTTGTGTGTGTACGAGTGCTTTTGAGCAAATGAACTAGGGCGTGCGCGCATACGTGTACGTGTTTGTGTCTGACCTGTTTTGTTCTGTTAAGCAATCTGCTTCTGTTTCCTTCCCTCCCTCCGTCTCTCTCTCCCTCCCTCCCCCCCTCCCTCTCCCCCCCTCTCCCCCTCCCTCCCTCCCCCCCCCCCCCCCCCCCTCTCTCTCTCTCTCTCTCTCTCTCTCTCTCTCTCTCTCTCTCTCTCTCTCTCTCTCTCTCATTCTCTCCCTAAATGCAACCATACGTGCACGTTGAATCTCTCACGTAGTCGTAACTGCGATCAGGTACCTGGGTAAACAAACCAACGTTTCAGTGGCCTCCTTTTGCTCGATTTTATTCGCACCACGATATTTTCTTTTGTATGTAAATCGATCTGCCCTGGACCCCAGCCAGTACACGTAGGAAGGAAGCTAAACGAGGGGCAATCTTTCTTACACCGCCGTTACTACGACGCACCAATGCACTGAGCACGGATCTCCCTGGCGAGTGATTCCCAATAGTGGCAGGAAAGCCAATGAATGTCACACGGCGTCCTGTCCTAGTGGCTAATTCCCTCCATTGGCTTCCCAGCCATCAGAAAGCTTATGGAGCCCACTGTCCTGTGCAAACGACAGAGGGACTTGTGTCAAATGGAGACATCCAGGTCAAAAGTGGCGTTTGGGAGTCTACATGGGCGACGCGTCGTCTGCCTTGTCCACTAAAGCGTGGGAATTTGGAACGGCAGACTTTCAATGGAGCATTGAAGACAAAACAGTCTTTGCTTTAGAAATGCGGTACGTGCACATCAGACTGGAACTCTACACACAAATAGGCGCTTTAGTTTGACTGGTTTCAGCCTGTCACTAACAAAGAATGATCAACACGAGTATTCTGAATTCCACTAGTGCAAGTGGATGTGGTATGTGCAATCCTGAACAGCCGATTGCACTGGAAACAATTGTAATACATGTGCCAAGTCAAACAGATCAAAGTTCACGGCATCTGTTACAATGGAGTTCCACCAAAGCTTTTGCTGCATGGTCTGGTAGCAGCACATTGTAGGCAAGCCAACCTGCCTGGTCCAACATACTTCTCACAAACGCGAACATCAGTCCAAGCTGTAAAGCCAGACACGATCCATGCCCCATCTCTTCCACATTCCCTCTTCCCCTCTTCACATCGTCCTCACCTCACCTGGGGTGTAATTCATGAACGTGGACTTTCAGCGTAGTCTTAGACTAGTCTTAGACTACTGCCGCTGGTCTCGGACTACTGTCGTAGTCTACAATTCATGAACGTGGACTGTCGTAGTCTACAATTCATGAACGTGGACTTTGGTTCAGTCTGGGACTGAACTGCCGACTACGGTGGTCCAAGGATTTGTTGGACTACACACCAAGACTGCCGCGAAATAAAATGGCGGACCTGTCTACGGTTCGCACAGAAAACGCTGTATTTTGGGACACTAGAAACCCATCCAAAGAAAATGTAAGCCATGAACAGCATTAAATTATCAAAGCTGTATGTTGATTTCATCAATAGGTCGTTAAAGCGCTTACATTTTGCAAATGGAAATGCAGGTTGATGCATCTACTCGTCGAGCATCCAAGCTTTGCGCACTTCTATTTATAGCTGACGCGCGGACCTCAGCGACACCAGGAAAGATTATAAATACATTGTTGTCCTCGAACGTGCCTGCTGTTGACATTGTGTACAATGCTAGTGTTGTCTGATGCTATGAAAACGATGCATTAAAATTGCATATGTGTTATGAAAACACTGCTCAGATTAAATTGCTTTATTTTTGGTAACTGAGAAAATGTGTGACGATGTACGCCAGGGTTTCACGAGTTTGGTGGGAAAAGTGCGAGCTGAGGCTGGAGTGTGAGTGTGTGTGTCACTGTGTGTGTATATTTTTCCTCATCAAGACAGATTTTTGTTCCATCCCTTTCTTACTGAATTTCAATTGTTTTCATTTGGAAATCCTGCCATATTGTAAAACTCCAGCCTCAGCTCGCACTTCATTTGTCACCTCCTCCCACGCTGTCCGTCTTCTTTTGTTTGCTTGGGCTGTGTGTATGCTGCTGTTAATGTATCCGTATCTTGCTGACACCGCTTTTATGACAGCTACCGATTTACGCTCCGTGAAATCGGGGCTTTTCTTCGCGGTAGATCGTAGCTGACACTTTTGACAGGAAGTTTGAAGCGGTACGCCTTGCGCTTGCGCACTGGACGGAATCCCCGCGAATTCCCCCTCATTCTAAAAAGAATCCATAGACTAGATCAATCAGTCCCAGACTTTCAAGGCAACACCCAGTCTGGGTTCGTGAATCGTAGACTCGCTTAGTCCCAGACTAGTCCCAGACTACGCGGTAGTCCTAGACTCTAAAGTCCAAGACCAGTGCTCTCGAAAGTCCACGTTCATGAATTACACCCCTGGTGCCGCACAAAATTTCCGCCACAGCGGGACTCTAACGAGGCAAGACTAAACTTCCACAGTACAGACTCATCCTAACTCGAGGCAGAGCAAAATACATATTTAATAAAATCTGGTCAGCCAGCATTCGACCTCGTCGACCTTTGCTAATTTTCTCCCTTGCTGGGAAAAGTATGGCCGTTTTACGGCGCCCTATCGGGTACCTCCATCTCTCGGTCACTGGGAACCGCCATGAAATCCGGACGAGCAGTTTTATGACCGATTGTCGCGGCCCGAACTTCAGGTGGAAGTGAGATGGGGACTCAAAGCGAAGTACGTGATAGAGGTAGAAAAAAAGGAGTCACCTTTGTGCTAGTCGGCGTCAGTGACTGTAGAAACGGCCTATAAGGAAAGATATAATCTAGTAGGATTAAAACAGCAGTTTTATTTGCGGTTTATTTGGTGCAGGACTGGGGTGGTTGTCCGCAAGGAATTGATATGCAAGAAGGAGCCTTTCAAATTACATAGATTGCAGATCTTTTCGTATGACTGAGAGGATATAAAAACCCACGTCAATGCATTCACTTGTTCTTCGCGCCTTCAGGAGACTGAAATAGGATTTCAACAGAGGAATTCATCATGGGTGCATATCAACGTGAAAACACCACCTGCATGCTCTCTCTCTCTCTCTCTCTCTCTCTCTCTCTCTCTCTCTCTCTCTCTCTCTCTCTCTCTCTCTCTCTCTCTCTCTCTCTCTCTCGTTCTGCCCACTCACCAGAGTAGAACTTGATGAGGTACTGGAGATCCTCCAGAGCTCCTTCCTCCTGCACCCTGCGGACATTGCTGAATCCCAGGCTGGTGAGGCATTCACTCTGGATGGCCAGGGGGCAGTCGAAAGGCTCCAGACGGCGAATGATGTCCCCGTTGAGCTGGATGTGCAGGGAGGTGCTTGGAGGCGTCATCTGCAGACAGATCTTCTGAGCTGTGGTGTACAGCGTGCAAGGAAACAGCTTGGAGTTTCTGTCCGTGTCTGGGTTGAAGACCCGAATGAAGCCATGACTCGTATCTTGTTCGATCCAGCTTTTGACGTCAACCTTCCTGCTGGAAGCTGCGCTGTCCAGCGTCTTGGTACTTCCGCTAGCGCTCTGGTCGCCTTGTTGGGCCTGATCTTGGGCGTTGACCTGAAGAGAATGAGGTTCGTTTTGTACTATGAGTATTCAGGCCCACACAGTAAATGCATACAAAGAAAGAAGTCAAAGGTTCTGCGAAACACGTTTACGATACGAAAGGAATTTGGTGGCTGTACATTGTATAATAAGCCCAAACGCAACCCATGATACCTTGAATGTTCATCACCGTGTTTAGCGTCGTTCGTTGCAGGACTCATTGAAAGCCATCTCTTTTTCTTTTCCTTCCTTTCACCTTTTTAATTTCAGTACACGAAGTTTGGTACCAAAACTGCTTCTTCAACAAGACAACTTAGCAGTAATAGCAACCTTAAACACTCACGACTACTCATCACCGTGATTAAATACACTCTTTCAAAGCTACCCTTTCATTACAATGAGCACTGCAAAAGCCCATCGGTACCACAGCGACTAGTCATCTTCATCATGACTTCACTTCCAGTCTATTATTACCTCCCATCCATGTGGTGCCTGACGGTTCACAGCAAATCAAAAAGGTCGGGTTTATTCATCCCGTCCCACCATACTCTCCCCAGTTCCTGCCAGTCTTTAACTTTTCCACGTCATTCAGTTTCATCCACGTGATATCAAACATCACGTCATGATATCGAAATGGTGCCTCAAAACTTCACACCCTCTCACCACTCTCCTACCCTTACCCACTTAACCCCTCCCTTCATATCACCCTACCCCCACCCCTATCCCCTTACCCCGACTCACCTGGTATCTGAGATCGGCCAGGGAGTCCGACAGGTCCCAGAGATCCTCCTCTCCCCCCTGGGCCAGGGTTAGACCCACGCTCTGGTGCGTCACTCCCTGTCTCAGGAAGTCCCCCACGCTCCACCAGGCCTGACCCCCGTGGCTGGGATACCGACCCCCCAGGTAACCATGGCTACCGGACGAGACCTCCGTCAAGGTGGAAGGGGCGTTGCTGAGCGGGGGAGAGGTCCCGCTGCCCGACGCGCTGCTCACGCCTCCGTAGCTCTTCACCGACATGGCGGGGACTGTCAGTGGCAGACGGCCATCTTGGAAGCTGTGGGAAAAGGAGACGAAGATTCGGTCAGATTCAAGACAGTAAATTCACATGTGACAAGTGAAGTGCGTTTGATGTTGATGTGAAATTTTGGCAGAAACTTAGTCTTGCATAAAAACTATCAACACCGTCTTGTCCGGAGTATTATCAGGTTTAAAACAAAGACACTGTTTCCTCAAGGGGATGGGCGTCCGTCTGTCCCGGAGGACCATGGATATGCTCTGCTGGTGCCAGTCCCGTCTCGGTGATAACACCTGCTGTGACTGTAGTGACCAATGCGGCAATGGCAGTCCAGGCTACAACGCCCGCATATGAGGGTTGACGTAACTTTATCTGCCTTGTGCTTGGCCCTCCTTTGAAGGCGCCTGCCACCTGTCTGCTCCATCGGGTTTCCCTTCAACTGTGAAAGACCTCCCTGCACTCCTTGCCTCCAGGTGCATTTGTCCAGAGCAGCCACTTATAAGGCGTCCAAGTCGATCCCAAGTGCCTTGACCTCACGTTTGCAAATGTCTTTGTAACACAGCTGGATAAGACTTGCAGACCTCTTTCCGTCTGCAAGCTTTCAATAGACGTGGTCTTTTGGCATACACCCTTCCCTCTATTAGGAGACGTGACCCAGCCACCGAAGTCGTCGTCGCTTGAGAACAGTAATGTAAAGAGGTAAATGAAGGTAAATACAAACTCCCTTTTTCCTAAATTTATAAATAGATAAATTCCTAAAATCCAATTGCTAAAGATTAATATCAAGGTTGATCAAGTGATGCACTAATCCGGAATTACGTGGACAGCAGTGTGAGACCCAACATATTTGATACGTTGCTAAGCACTACGTATACTACTTCCTAGAGCCCTATGATACGAACGATGCAGTTGCTTTACATGTAAACTGTAGTAAAGATTTCTAAGCCTTGCAACACTTGCTACATGACACCCATGTTGTTTTTAAAAAAATAAATAGATATCACCCATTATTCTGAATCTTGAATCCCTGATAAATGGAATTTCAATGCAAGAAGTACAAAAGCAACAACAACAGCAATGACGACGACAACAGCAGCAACAACAACAACAACAACAACAACGACGACGACGCTGAAAATCGACAAGAGAGCTAAGTCCTGATGACAACATTTGTTCAAAATTAATCGTTCGTGCAAATATATTTTGATTGGTCGTCGACTTCTTCTACAAACAGCGTCTTTTGTACTTTTAGATGTATCGTAATTGACTCACGACTTTACTGCCGAAAGAAATGATACTAACGGACAGCATTTAACATCCTTAAATACGTCTCACTATGAGCAAGATCTTTCATAAAATGAAATTTTTTCCAGCTGCTTTATATTGCAATTACCAGGCGAAATGAAAGTTTCCTCCAATTCTAATTCTTCAAAGTTCACTGGTTTGAAAGAAAGTGACCAAGGGGAAAAAGTGTATCCCAGCAGTTATGCAACAGTGCGTACTGACGAAGCTCTAAAGAGTGGCAAATATCAGTATCACCCCCAGTCCTACCTTTCCTTCTACAAGTTCTGTGAACCTGTGAACGAGCGAGAGAGGGCCGGCTCAAACCCTTTTCGTCTCCTTTTATTCTGGATGGCCATGAATCGTTCGGTAGAATTTATAGTCGCCAGAAATAAACTACACCCACGGCTAGCCTACCCCGGGAGACGTAAGACAGTTTGGGACGAAGTATCGGTCTTTGTGGACATTACAGACTATTCCATTGAAAAATGCCAAGTATGAGCACACTACCAGAAGCAACATTTTTATCAAATCTAGGCTCTTCTCTCTTCATCATGCTTTCTTTAATGTAACGCCTATGGGGCATTGGTGGGCC